>JAQGBY010001094.1:0-32769 GCA_034698785.1 Mycogona germanica
ATAGAGATCTGAAATTCCGTCGCTAGCGAGTTATGATGGTGTACTTACGGTATGTTCATTTTTATGCGATTTCATTGGGCCGTTCTGAAATTTTGCTCTGCACACCAAAATCCAATTCTTTGTTTTATAATATAGGATAACCGTTACCAAATCCTTGATAATCTCCCTCTCGATTCACAATCAAAAAATGGCATCTCCACATCAAAAGCATGACGTCGTCGATTGCACGAGACACCCAAGCACACCAGATTACAGTTCCAACCACATACTATTAGCGGAATAATATTTTTAATATAAAAACCAAATGAACTAAAATAACATTATTAAAAAATATAATTAAATAGATATCTTAAAAAACTACTTGTTGTCAATTTAACATTTCAATTGTGAAACGTTTGGAAATTCTAATTTTTTTTATATATAAATAACATGTTGTGGCACCGCTGCATGACGTTATTATAGCACGTGAAAATTCAAATTTCTCAAAATGTCAAAAATGCTTTCTTGATTCCAAATTTACTGAGACAGAAGGTAAGAAATAAAGGAGAAGTGTTGAGTGCTCGAGAGGTTAGCATTAATTTAAATAATCGTGTGTTATCGTGTAAACGTAAAATAGCCGGTAAATTTAAACAATTAATTTTTTTATTTCATTGGTGGTTACAGTAAACCCAGGCAAAGCCGGGCACCCTTCTTTTAACATATGGGCATTTGTAAGACGTTTGATATCGTTGTCCTGCACCTTGCAACTGTACAGTTGTGCGTCATGAAAATTCATATCCAATTCGCTCGAGTTGAAGCCAAGAATTGTTTTCCCACCAAGTGTTAGTCGAAGGCCGCGCCACTAAGAGACAAGTCGGGGGGGGGGGGGGCTAGTATTACTATGTATATATATATTGTACATGTTATATCGAGGACGAGTGGATAAAGAATAGAAGCGAGGTCGCGTCAATCATCGTGCAAAAGAGAACAAGTAACAACAAGGCGAGCGAACGGTGCTGCGGGAGCGAAGCAAATAGAAAAGCTGAAAGCGCGCATGATGGCATTTGCAGGCAAATAGTTGGAGCGCGTGTGCGGAAACACGATAGCGTAGACGAAGCCGACAGGGGTCGGATATCAAAAGAGGGAACTTCCACCACCGGTAAAGGATATGGTACGCTTCATGCAAAAAAAAACATATATAGACCGACTTATTTATTTTTCTACTTCTGCTGTAGGTCGGCATGAGTCTTGCATGCTAAAGAGCGGTTTACACCGGAGAAGATCGGCTCCACAGGAACCGACCGTCTCCGATGCGTGCGATGCGATCGCAGCTTTATATAGTTTTTAGGTGTAAACCTAAAAATTGCAGTTTTGCACTTATCACGAATAGAAATTTTCCTATTGTGAAGGGAGCCTCGCGTGGGATCAGCGCCAATGGCACAACAAAAAGAGCGCTGATTTTTGGCGCGAATTCTTCATGCATCAGCGCCTCTATTGAGAAATATTTTCATTCAATTTACGTGCAGCCGCGCCATACAACGTCGTGTTAATGGAGCACTGAATCACTCCATATTCCGGTAAAACTAAAAAGATCGTTGATTGTTGATCGCAGGTGAGCGGGAGCGGAACATGCTCCGGTCTCCCGCGCCCGGAGAAGATCGGCTCCTTAGGAGCCGATCTTTTTCGGTGTAAACCGCGCTTTTTCCTTCAACTTCACAGGAGAAGCATTCATGCTCTTAAACCGATCTTTCTAGCATGTGTACAAACATGAAAAGTAATTAATATTTTGTTGCACAAAAAAGGATCTTGTTAATATATGAGCTTCAGACATCATGTCATCCAAAGTAAATATTATGATATATTTCAATAGCTTTAAAAGAAACATGTATTTCTTTATAGTCCATGCAATATAGGAATAAGGAACAATTTCACAATTGCAATTTTTCATCAAACAGTGCACTTGGTCAAACATGTTATGTTGACCAAATATACATGATATGAGCACTTCCGTTGAGCACACATTTCTCGAGACCCATAAAACTGTAAATATGCTCTTTATATAATAAATATGTTTAAACTCACGTCTGCAGATAAAATGATTGATTGATCCATTATTATTAATAACAATTCATCTGTTATCGTGCCATAAGTCTGTCTCGGTTTATCTGTAGCTCGAATAACTCCAATAACATCTAACATAAAAATAAAACGGTAAAGACGGTTCAAAATTGTCTTCACCCTATATTTTGGCAATAAGTCGACCAAAACGCAGCGCCACCTAGGCGCAACGCGAGCAGCTAGTAGGCTCATACGCAATCTAATTGAAAATCGGGCACAGACGTCTCTGTAGGAGTCGTGATTCCCAGATCAGACATGGCGACAGAAGAAGTGTGGCCAAGAGAGTGCCACCACCACCACCACCACCACCACCAAAAAAGAAGAAGAAAAAAAAAAGAAATTAAATGGCGAACGAGATCAGAATTTTGAACTCGGCGAGCACGATCTCCGGCTGGCAACTAAAGCTTATGGACGATGACTCGAGGTTCAGATTTATGAAGCCATCATTTCATGTGGTGTTTGTAATGCAGACCGCGCTCGCGTGAGTGGGCGCGAGCAAATGCTCACGTTTGCTGGTTCCGGTTGCCTATGCTGTGCCACTCCTGGAGCCTCCGAAGACCTGCTGTTCCATTGGTGTGGTTATTGGAATTGGTGTTGGAACGGAGCGGTGAGACGCGCTCAATTTTTCCGTGAGACTTGGACCCACCGCGTCGTTGTCGCGTTAAACGTTTATTGTTTCCAAAAGAGTAGGGTTTCTTTCTTTATTTCGCAAAGATCAGAATCAAATGTTGTTTATCGATAATCATATTGCCGACTCTCGATTGCAGCCATCAATAATTTTATACATTTGTTTATTATTGGGAGTCGTTAGAGGATCGAAGAAAAGCGACCAATATTGGGCTTTTGACTCGTATTCTGATATGGGATTGTAATGTGAAAATTGGGGAAATTGTGAGACAGGCTCCTACTAGGTGTAGAGGAGCGGGACATACTAAAATGGTTCAGGAGCTGCACTCGTACTTCAACTCCTATTTCCCCAGTGTGTGTAGACAGTGGAATAGCCTAAATGAGTCTCAAGTCAAGAGCCTTCAGGATAGGACAAACACACCTTTGTCCTTAACTGGTCGTTCGACCCCCGCCATTGGCCACTTCCGGGGCTGCTTCTGGGTACATATTGTAATTGTAATTCGCTGTAGTAAACAGCACAACAGGATAAAAGCAACTGTAATCTCAGTCTATGTAATTAACAAAGTGACACATCTTCGACTCACTTAATTATAAAGAATGAAATTCGTCGAAGATTTGCCCAATGAAGGTTTTCATTCGAATTGTCATCAACTGATAAATATTTTGAAGACGAAACACTTCAAATGTAACGATGAAGACGGTTGAAATTCAGTCCTCATCTATATGAAGAGGCATTTTTAGTCGCCTTGTAAGAGACGTCTTGATTGGTTTAAGAAATACAGTTTGTATTATGCAATGCCATGACTATGAAACCATACAAATGCACTATTGAGTTTAATTGGGTAATTGCCGAGATCAATTTCTCTCAAATTGAGTCTCCACTATTATATTTTAACATATCAAATTGTCTGCGTAACTAGGGTCGTCAAAGTGAAGCTACAATCAGCCTGATGTGAAGTGTTTAAAATTGCTCGAACCATTTTCTTAGATAATCTGAAAAAGAAACTTCTGTCAACACGAGAGGATTCTAGTTCTCAATAGGAAATCGTGAAAAGGCGGATTTTTTGCGCATGCGCACAGCCAGTGTGGATGGAAAATTTTGTACGTGTCACACAGTAATACAAAGTTGCTTCCGGGATTTCTGAGAAAAAGTAAAGAGAACGCAAAGTACTCGGTATTAACAGACGCTTTGTCGAATCAACTTCTGCGTCGTGTTGACATGTTTCAAGACAAACAGTTTCACTTAGTGAAATTCAAAAATATTAATTAAAATTGCGAATTTTCCGTTGCTGATATCTTCTACTGGCATGGCCAGGTGATTCCTAAGTTATTAAAGAGCAAGCCTTTAACGAAGTAATATATTTCAAACTAAAGCCCGATTAACAACCTTAACGATAAACAACCTTGTTAAATTTAAAGAACTACACGATAAAAGCACATTCACATTCGATAACCCATCAAAATAGTAATGCCTGCATTATCTTATTGCCAGCGTATGAGAAACAGATGCCAGCGTATGAGAAACAGATGCCAGCGTCTTTGCAGAATATTTAACAGTAGAATAGAAAATTAAACGAACTCTATTAGGACACATACAACCACTTTTAGCTAATACAATAAAATACAGTTTGTTCATTAATTTGCATGGCGACAGATTAATCCATTTGGGATCAAAATAGTGCAACTGAGACACTCCTGGTGTTCTTCTAAATTAGGCTCACAAAAGAAAAAACTCGCACATCTACATTGTCGGCCACTTCATAATTAACTACATGGATTTGTCATTTTGTTTGTGTCAGATAGACTGGCACGCTGGAGATCTGCAACATACTCATATTGTTTGACCCGAAACTACTCTGTATTGCAAATCTCTTGCGTGACAATATAAATGTTAGCAAACAAAACCCAACAAAATGACATTTACAAGAAGCCAAATGAGGAAGAATCGATAAATTAAACACTGATTTAATTTACTTTCAAAATCGATCCAGCATTACTCAGTGGTTGTCCGGGGATCGACTCCCAGCGCGGACTATTGATTGATTCGACCATTTAATTTAAATATTTTAGAACTAATTTTGTGTACAAGTTAAAATGGACCGACGAGTCAAGCGCCACATTGACACACAAACCTCTTTCATGACTAATCGGAAAAGACAGAATTCCAGACGATTCATCAAAACAATTTAATATATTTTACAACCAGAGGGTAGTTTTTGTTACTCCTAGCTTGGAAAAAAAACTGGTTCTAGTTAGTACATGGATTTTGCAGCCACCATCCCACAAACAACGCTCAAATTTTGAATCCAATTAATTTTTTTTGTGGCTGCCTGCAGAACATGTTCTCAATTTTTGTGAATGCAAGTCGAAATGATATTCGTCTACATTCATGGGCTGCGTATTCCGAGGTTCGTGTATCGTGAAAGTTAATTTAATTTCTTTCCGGCAACGTTTTTTTTTATCTTATTTTTTATTTTTTTCGTATAAGCGACAAAAGAGTTGGGGGAAACTCAACAATCTCTGTAAAGAATTATGTGAAGCACTACTATACTGTATATGAACATAGGGTTGGCAGAGATTTGTGTTTTGTAAAGATTTAAAATATAAACTAGTGCAATACCAAGACCACATTTTCTCAGATTGCATCCAACAATTGCCTCTATTTAAAATAATCTAGATCAAATCCACTGATCAATATTGCCACGACCTTTTAATCTTACCAACACAAGTCCAATTAATGTATTTAAGTGAATTTCGAAATTAACAGACAACTACCTCGAAAAGGATTGTTGAATTGGATATATTAAAATTATTTGGACGTAATGTTTATTTTGTAAAAGCTTGGTTGTTTGCTAACTATCTGTAATGCTAGCAGTAAGTTACCAGGATTAAATGGTTTATAAGACAAAACAAATATAGTAATTTGAGGTACAATTAAGACCTACACTGCCTAATGATGATGATGATGATGAAAGCGTATCAGAACTTTGGAAAAATGTAAATTAGTAAGATGGAATGGATTTGCAGACGATGGGGGGGAAAAAGTTTAATTAGCTTGTCGCGAAATCGTGTTAAATTTCAAATTACCAGGTAACTGAGTTTTATTATTTTGTTTTAAAGACGCAGCCATTACGGAATGTAGTCTAAATTTCGCTTTCACATTTCTGGTTCTTATTGTATCAGGCGAATCTACAATCGGGAAAACTGTTTAAGTTTATGCATAAAAATATTATTCAAATATTAAAATAGTGGGTGGGACTTGACGAGTGCAGAGGCTTTACGAAATATAACGGCATATATAAATACATGTTGTTATTACCTTTATTTTATATTTTATTTAATTAGAAAATTGTTTAACTGATATCACTTTAAGATTTTCACTTCTCACATATATCTAAAAAATGTTTGAAATAAAATCTCTGCCTGTGTGGCATCATTTCAACCGATATCAATCGGACACTGGACTTCCTTAAAGGTGTAGTTATCAATGAGTAAAGGTGTGCGTAATTCATAATAGTCGCATTATCGGTGAATTGGGGGTGTTGTGCTAGCCACCCTAAAAGGATGGTTTTATGTGATATTTTAGTTTTATTGACCTGAAAATTTCGATTACGGTAATTAATTTGAATGCTAGTTTCATTTCTGCTTATGGATAGCTTTTGGTCGTCTCTTATTATTACCGAACCTTTCTGAAGAAAGGTTCGGTTGGCAAAAGTCGGACCAATGGTGTAGCATTAGAACTCAATTGCATGTTCAGTTGGTGCTCCGGCATCGACGGCGCCTGGACGGGGCATTAAACGTCTGGACGGAATGTCTCAAGAGTAAAGCCCGGCAGCACCCACCCTAACCAATATCACCCCAACCACCCCCTAAATCACCCCCAGTTTCCTACAGCAAAACACAACGCAATTTTTACGTTTATCAGCGGCGGTACATGTGCGTATGGGGATAGATTGTTATCTCTCGAGAGCGCCAGATTAAATATTTTTTAGTATTCTTATTGGAGGAACCGAAATGTACACGAAAGGTGTCGTAGTAGTTATAAAATTTGGTTCCCATTGCCAAGGCCAGAGGTGTATTGAAGTTGGTAGTTTTCGCCTCATGGATGAAACCCCTGATCCGGCAATCACTCAACACTCTCGCATATTGCGTGTTGCCATTGCACGGGGCAGCAGAGAAGGTTAAGACCAAGAGATGGTGAAAGTAAAAATCAAAGAAAATTGGAGTTTCGTGGTTCGTCTAGACGTTACCGCGGATCGAAATTAATTTAACCCCTACAAGTTCTTCCCATCGGACATACTTGAGAGTGGTTCCTGGTTACTTTTATAATTTAAACTAATCACGATTCTTGTTTAAATTATTAATTTATGAATTATTAAGCGGCGTTTGCACATAAAAATATCATAAGATCGACTCCAAAAGAGTCTTCCCCACAGCACACATTTGCAACGCTGAGCGCACTTCTCGACTCTGAGAGCGCTACTGTGGCGCTTCATAGTAATGTACGCTCATATGATAGCGCTCCATTGCGTTCAGTGAAAACGGATCCCATGCGAGGCTCCCTTCAGAATAGGAAAATTTCGATTCGTGATGGGATCCGCACTTCAAGGCTGAGATTTTTCGATTTACACCTGAAAGGAACTATTGTTTTTCGCTACTATCAAGGTGTAAATCAGCATCTTTAAAGCTCTTAAATCGTCGAATTAAAAGCCAATAAACACTTTTAAAAGCCCTCGTCTTCGTGGGACATAGGTGCAACATTCCGAAATGTGTGTTTTATATTTTCATTTTTCAAATATTTTTATTACAAAATCAATTTGTACTAAAATTAGATGTAGCTCTTTTTAGTGGACGTTATTGTTATGTTTTAGCCGTTGGATGGCGCCAAATGGGTTTTAGCGATTAGCCCGCACAATTCTGCCCAGTTTCTAAAAGTGCGCGCGTCGAGGCAACAAAAACATGATTGTAATTAGACGGAAAAAATGAAATTACGTTGTTACAAAACGTAGCCAAATAATAACGACCATTTCGCTGCGCGCGTCTCCAATTGCCTCAGCTGTTGTGTGGCTACAATCCCCCTATTCACATATATGGGCGTACTACCCTCGTAACGATGTTGTGCTTATTGTTGTTTAATTAAATGAAATGGTGGGATCGCCGACCGGAAAATTAGTAGACGCAAACCGTCAGGAACGACGCTGCGCACGTCCACTAATATATAGTATTGACGGAACAATGTTTCTTGTCCTAAAAATGTTTTGGAGGTTTAATATGACTGTGACTGTACAATATACTGACATCAAGATATCAATTAGTGTAATTAGTTTGACCGTTACGTGATAACGTTTAGCTTCTCAATAAACCACTCAAAAGAAATGCGCCCTCGGAAATTTCTAAGAATTAAACAAATTGACACCCAAATTTGCCGTCTTGAAGACTTAATGTGGGTCATATCTTAATAATTGATATTAAATAAACTTTTCCACAAGTAATTTTCTGGATCAACATCTATCTAACAAATTCCAATTGATCTTAAACATCAACTTAATGGACCAGCGTAAAGGCAAGGTATAATAATACAATCTTAGAATGAAAAACTACCGAAGAAAAATATCTTGTGAGCTAAAGATTTTGGTTAGCGCGGACAAAGGGCAACAGAAGCTGGATAGGAATCGCGTCTATTAAAACCTCTTTATCTCAATTCAAGAAAAACACGAGTTACACCAGTCTGGGTTTCACCACTTCAAATGCACTTTTGAATTGCGTACGGGTTCTAATTGGATAGTAAATTTGCCAGGAGTCCACCATCTGGTGTCACCTGGTGCTTACACTGTAGTTACCAAATGTGCTTGTTTGATTTTGCGCATGCGCTGAGGCAACAAGAAACTGAGGTAAGACTTTTACGTCTTCTCAGTGTCGTAGATACGTGGAATATAGACCGTCTGTTGATAGCTCAGCGAAGTTTCTATATTTTTTTTCCGAAAATGGACATGGCAATATGTTCGACTGACGTGTAGCTTTTTCATCTCTCTCGGGAGGGGCTCGATTCGTGCGAGCTTAAAAGAATACTCCTGAAACCCCAATTCCCAAACCGAATACAGTTTTGAAATTAAATATGGTCTTACAATGATAACCATTTAAGACATACAAGTGAAATGACGAAGGTGCTCTAAAACTTATTATAACCAGACGAGATGGTCAGGAATGTCTTTTTGGTTCCCGGTTAGAGGAAGGGGTTCCAGTGTATTCAATTACGGAGTTTTGGTTAAAATAACCATCTTACACAGTGCTCTGACGCACACAGAGTGAGACAGAATATACAATAAATTATTTTGTTATCAATTCACATTTTATCATTTGCCTTGTGATGACAAAAATTTCAATTAAATCCCCAGGAACCTATAATATAATTTTGAAACTTTGTCCTTCGTTTTCAAATCTTTTTCTTTATCCGAGTCGGCGTTTACTTACTAACGGCTTAACGAAATAAAATAAAATTTGGGCTGTAGATAGTTCCGTAAATCTTTAATTGAGTGCAAGATTATTTCAGATCTTGATTTTGAGTATTTTTCGAGATATCAGCCGTTAAAGTTTTAAGCATTGCCATTAAAAAGGAAAACTCCAATATGGCGTCTCCACTTGACCAAAATGGCGCTGTCGTCGCTCTCACGTGTGAAAATCACGTGATACCAGTGATGCAAGCGACATTTACCACACTAGATCCAGACTTTCTAAGTATCATTCAATTAATACCTCAGAGTTCTAAATAAAATATTAGAAGAAGCTTTTGCTGCCATGACAGGGGACAGCTGAGCGAAGCGGACAATCTCGTAGACGATAAGCCAAAGTACAAGACGAGATGCTGATAAGTTTATCTTACATTTGTCTGAACTTAGGTCAAAAGTTCTTCCATCGTGTGATATATATGGCGAGGGGTCTCACGAAAAAAATTTCGACTAAGTCCTCGCTCTGTTTGGCAACGGCACAGCACACTATAATATCTAACAATGTAGTGGATAGCGCCGTAGAGGAAAGAAATGTTGAGCTGAAATTTTCTTCTTTTTTTTTGATATTTCAAATTTAGGTCATTCATCAATTTCGTCTTACTTTCTTGGTGATTGTTTATACGTCTGCTATTGAGAGCTCGCATGGCATACCAGAGTTTCTGTACACCAGCAAATAATCAATAATGCCCGCCTTTGCGGCAGTTGCCGAATTGGTACAGGGTGTACCAAAGTTGCCATAATACCTTCAATCAATAGTCATTTTTGTAACCTGTTTTTATAACTGTAAAAGAAAAATTCCAAGATGGCGTCTTCAGTTGACCATACGTCTCTCTGACGTGCGCCAATCACGTGATACCAGTGATGCCAGCAACATTTCTAAACTAGATCCCGAATTTATAATTATTATTCAATTAACGCTGCCTAGACGGGAATAGCCGGGTGAAGCGGGCTAATTATCCAGTTAATTAATAAAAATGCGCGTAACATCTTTTGCTAGACTAGTGCCCAATTATCATATTAAATATTCTATAAATATGCTACAGATTAAAATTCATATCACACATTAGATAATTATTATAAGAAAGCTACTTTTACTAACTTTCCTTACTAAAAAGCTAAACTTAAAAACATTATAAAAATATTTGCAAATTTTATTGTTTAAACGTGATTATTGTAATCATGACAGAAATTATTCAGAAACATTTACATTTTCTGCCATTCGACATGGCATTTTATTAAATATAATTTCAATAACTATTCATTGGGAAAATAAAGACTTAATTGAAACAAGTAATTAAGCATTTTATTTTAATTTGATTGAATTTATTACTGAACAACGAACTTATAAAATGTTTATGTGTGACGAAAGGTTGGCTTTTACGTGCATATAAAAGACTCATCAGCACAGGAGAATAGATTATTTATTAATCTTTCTCATTGTGGAGCTGAACTTTGATTTGTACTTTGTTCGAATAGCCATATTTTCTTATACATGTTTCGTACCGTCAGTGCATTACCCGTGAGGCATCGACATTTTCTTAATATTAAAAAGAAAAGAGATCGAGTCGGCCACATGGGGCACAAGTTCCCCGCCGTCGCCATTAAGCGACGCCCGGCGCGATTTACGACGATACTCGAAATTGCCAACAGTATGCTGCTTTCCAACCCGAACTTCAATGTCTCGAGCCACCCCTTCCCCCTATCTATCTCCCCTTTCCATTCGCCACCGACTGCGCATTAAGTCTCCCCCCGGTACGTCCGGTGTCCTAGGAGCTCCGGTGTCCTAGGAGCTCCGGCTAAGGCCAACCGGGCGCAACGACTTACGACCGCCGTCACGTGACCCGAATTCTAAGAAAAAGATACACCTGCATTCTCTCTCTCAACTCTCAACGGATTTCTTTTTAATTTTTACAAAATCAGTTGACTCGACGATATACAGTACTTTGATTAATGTTCCACAGACACGTATCTGATACCAAAATATGAATATTTTTCGATTAGACACACAGCATAGTTTTACTTATTTGCATTTTGTTTTGAATTTGTAATGGCATAATTCGTTTATCTGACACAAATTAGCACGCACCAGTCTGTTAATGGATACTCCTGCTCAAAGATCGAATGCTTTTATCTACTAATGCACCAGCATCTAATTTAGAAAACTTCCAAGAACTTTTTTTTTCTGTGTAAACACGAAGAGGGCTCACGTATCGCCATTTGCATATTGTAAAGACGTTCAGGAGTTCAAATAAAATAGATGCGATCAATGTTAGTGTGTATCCCTAGAGTTAAGGTGGTTGCTGTTGGCGGGACGCCAGTGTTGTTACTAGAACTGGGGTGCGTCGGCAACGCGTCGGTAGAGCTGCAATCTTGTTACCTGAATACCTGCTATGAAATTTTAGTTTGAACGGGGAATCTGATTTCGAAAAAGGAAACTTCGTTATGAAACTATATTGTATATTGATGAAATGGGGTATACTGCTGAACATGAATTATTTTGTGGATAATGCAATTGAGGTCATGAAAATTGCCTATTTGATCAACGTTGGCTCATTTTGCTAATGCGCGTGTCATTTCAAAAGCGGAATTATGAAAGTGCTGCATTGAAATGCAATTAAAATTTGTAATTTGCGCGCAAATGGTTTAACCCCCGGAATACCGGAATAGACAAAACTTTAGTAGTCGTTTTATTTTATTGACGAAAGTAAGAACGTCAGAGGGCAGCACATAATGTATCACCGGTAAATTCGAATTTGACGTCCAATTCAGAGCTTTGCGATCTTAGGTTGAATTGTCATTAGTCTACGTCTTCTTAGGTATTTTATTGCATCTTTCCTCTCACATTCTAGTTAAACAGATGCTCAAATTATATTTTAGAAAAGTTTAATTAGAACTAATTTTTAAAAAACGTTTGCCGCGACGCGACAAATTTTATTCACAAGTATTGATATTTTAAAAACAATTCTTTACAAAGCAAGGATTTTCTTTAGTCTTTAGTCTTTTGATAATTTTTATTCAATATATATTTTATACTGTGTGCTTAGATGTATCAATATTATAATCATTAATGTCTCATTTTAAAATTATTCTCTTTAATCATTCTACTCTGGCGTTTTCTCACGAATGGCTTAACTAAATTGACTAAGATTTGGACTGTAGATGAAATTATCTACAGTCCTTGTGCAAATTTGTAGTTGAATGTAACTTATTTCAGATCTCAATTTTGCGTACTTTTCGAGATATGAATCATTGAAGCATTGCCATTAAAAAAGGGAAATTCCAATATGGCGTCTCCACTTGATCAAAATGGCGCTGTCGTCGCTCTCACGTGCGTCAATCACGTGCTACCAGTGATGCCAGCGGCATTCTCCACAAGAAATCACGAATTTCAAGTTTTTCGAGTAAAGTCCGCTTCTCACAATTCATATGTGTTTAAACCAATCACTTTACGTCATGTAGACATTACTCTGTCAAAAACCATTAAAGAAATATTGTAATAATTTATATAGTGCGCATTTGGATTCGATTCGCGTTTAATCTTTTATGTTGCATCGACACAGAAACAATTAACGAAATAATGTAGACGAATTTAGCAAATATTTTGACACCTGCCTCGAGAATAGAAATTTCGTCACACCACTACTCTATAAAGACGTGCCGCGAGATACGCTGCATCAGTCAATGAGTGCATCGAAGATGGAATTTTTGTAATTATGTCGCCAACAAATATCTTTTTAAAGGAATGCGTTGTGGAACCCCCCAGCAGTCACTTAAATGAAAATCGAAAAAAATTGCAAATTACTCGAAAGATTTTTTTACTGATCTCTTCAAACGTCTGACAAAAAATAACTTGACAGTGGATCGCTTTCATGCAAATAATTAAAAATTGGGATTTTAATTTACTATTCGCGCCCTACCACATTGTCGGCACTACAAAATTATTTGCAAATGAACAGTTACAATAAAAACAACTATTATACCCTAGCTACATTGACCAAACATGCCTTAGCAAGGTGCGTTTAAACATTGAACTGACATCCGTGCTGTCACAAAGAATCAATAATAAAAACACCCAGAACCTTAACCAAACCTAACTTACAAACTAAAAATCCAATATGACACCAACGCCATCTAACCACGACAATTTCACCAAATAAAATTACCTTTTCTATGCCACGAAAAATAAGAGTCCATTGACACTTAAAAGCACAACGGATAGGCATGCTGTTGTCAAGGATGTTTCGACATCGAGGATCGATCGAAGCGCGGAATTCGTTTACCTCGAGTCGAGTCACCCGAGATTCAATTATTATCTCAAACTAGATGAACATTTTGATTAAATATTTCGACGTGGGTGGCGCGAATCGGTGTGGGCGTCCTGTTTACTGTAGATTATAAAACAGAGTATCATGCCATAGAACCTACTGTATAACATAGACACCGACACCAACTACAGGGGGATGACTTTAGCAAAATGTGGAATGAAAGTGCTAGATTTAAGCCCCTATCGATTAAAAACAGAAGCTAACCAACGACCTATCTTTTGTCAATTTGCGTTCGGGCTTATGAGATTTTATCTGGTATGGTAATTGAAAATCTTAGACAAATGGAAAACTTAAATTATTTTTAATCTAAGACGTGAATAACAACGTGCGAGTTGTTTGAGTTAAGACGTTGATTCTAAATGAACAACTTTCCTAAAGTGTCCGGATAGCTTCTTAAAAAAATGTCAGAACTTGATACAAGATTTGATTTTTTAAAAAGTATTATTTCTACAGTGTGAGTACTAACATTCCATGTGAACTTGAAGAATGTTTCTTTTTGCATACGATGTCAAATAAAACTAAAGTATATGAATTTTTTTATATTTGCAGAGGAGACGTACTTTGCATTCGACACCCGTGGCGAACAACAGTATCAGTTATTCGCCCGCCACGGCCAGAATCCGCAGTTGTATCCGGGCCGCCGTGGACGACTGGTCACCGGAACCACCTGCGACCGGGTGTTCGAAGACTGCCGCCTGGGCACCTGCTACATCCAGTCGCCTGGCTATCCGGGTGTGTACCCCCGCCAGTTGCGCTGTCGCTACTACGTGCGCACGGCCAGCAAGTACATCCGGCTCTACACCGAGAACGAGCACATTGACATCGATGGCCAGCGTTGTTCGGACATCATCCTGTGTCCGGTGCGCCCGGTGGCCAAACAGTGTCCCTACGATCAGGTGCAGATCTACGATGGGCTGACCGAGAGCAGTCCCCTGGTGGGCACCTTCTGTGGTCGAGGGAAATTTCCTTACTCGATCATCGGTAGTGGCCGTGAGCTGCTCCTGGTGTTCATCAGTTCGCCGGCCGGTCCACTCCTCAGCACTGGTTTTAATTTTCACGTCGGCCCATTCCACAAGTGGATAGGTCCCGGTGCCACCATGGAGAATGGCTCATGCGATGCCGTCTTTCACAGCAGCTCCCATCTGGGTGACGGTGAACGTCGCTTCCACTCCCTCTCCACCTGGTATCCACCCAACACCAAGTGCAGCTTCACCATCCTGGGCGAAGCCGACCAGGTCATCCGGCTGCGCTTCAAGACCTTCCGTGTCACTGAGCAGCAGCACGCCATTGTGCCATCTGGAGAGTGCAGCGAAACGCTCACCCTGTACGACAGTCACACCCGCGATGACTCGAAACTAATGACCACCTTCTGCGACACCTGGTCCTCACCAGTCACCGAACTGGAAGACTTTGTCTCTTCCGGTCCGGCCATGTTTGTCCAGTTCACCAGCCTGTCCGGTTCCTACTTCGCCTCCTCCCTTGACTACTGGGTCCAGTTTGACTTCTTCAATGCATTTCAGTATGGCACTCCCGTGGACAGCAGTCAGTGCGATGAACGATTCACCCCCTCTTCACCCAAACTGTCCGTCGACTCTCCCTTCTCTTCCACCCTGACCACCTCCTCTTTCTCGTCCGCCCCATCCTCCTCTGTCGTGGGTGGCGGAACTACCACCACCACCACCTACTCATCCTCGGCATCCGTCTCCTCACCCTCAGCTGCCACCATCTCCTCGTCACCCCAACACCCGCCCTCGCCCACCCTCTTTCTGCGGCATGGCCTCTTCTCCTCACCGCTTAACAATTTAGTTTTCCGTCGCCGCCAGCCCCTCAACTGTCGCTACTCCTTCGATGCCACCGGCGCCAACCTCATGGCCCGTGTGCTGGTCACCTTCACCTCCATCCACTTCACACCAGCGCCCGTCCAGCAGTGCATCAGTTGTCAGGACGACCAGGTGGACAAGATCCTGATCGCCGACCCGCACGACAATGCCACCTTCGCGTCGGCCACCTCCACCCTGTCCAGCGGCTTGCCCACCACCGGAAGCCACCACCTAAATAGTTATTGCCTGTGTGACTCCTCGCTCCAGTCTCGAATCACCAATCGCAGCCCCATCACCTTCCTCTCCACCGGTCCCAGCATCGACGTCACCCTCCTGGTGGACGCCGCGCACACCGAGGAGTACTTCTCACGGGTCAATGTGCCCATCTTTCAAGGAACCTACGAGTTCCTGCATGGCTACGCGTGCGGGCCACCGGTACTGGACGTGCAAAATCAGGGCGAACTCATGTTTCCCAATCCGGGACGCGGCTATGATGAGAGCGGCCCTGGCGGCGGCGGTGATGACGCATCGTCCACTTCCGGGAGTGGTGGAGGTGGCGGTTCCACCACCACGTCGGCCGTCCGCTGTATCTGGACGATCCTGATCAGCAGTATGCGCAAAGACGTCTACATGCGATTTGAGCACGTCAACATTAGGCGTAACTGCAGCACGGACCGAATCGAGATCCGAATCCCAGAAAAGAAACATGCCTACGGTGAGGAGGTGCGACACACGGTGTGCGGCAGCGACCAGGCCCTGGACTTCCCCATCATCCCATCGACGGCACTCACGTCCAACAGAATCCTGGTCGAGTTCCGTTCGCTGCACGTGCACGAGCAGAGCTTCAAGCTGGTGTGGACGGAGCTGTCTCAGGTGCAAGAGCATCAGAGCAAGTTCACCTCCTTCCAGAAGATGGAGCTGGCGGCCGCGTCCACCGAGTGCGCGTTCGTGTGCGAGGGATCCAACACTTGCATCCCGCAGAACCTGGTCTGCAACGGGGTGCGCAACTGTCCGGTGGTGGGACCTCACGCGGAGGGGGCTCCCTCAGCCGACGAGGACCTGGAATTGTGTCGGCGCGAGGAGAGCTCGGTCAACTGGCTGGCCATCGGGCTGGGCGCGGCCGGTGGCGCCGTGCTGGCCACCTGCTTCATACTCATCGTGCACCGTTGCTGTAAGAAGTGTCGCGATTCGTCCGATCCGGGCTGAAACGACCGCACCGCAACCCGTGTGGCAGGTGGCGCCACCACTGCCGCCACCGCTGCACAGAAACGATACCGTTACTGGTGACCGGCCAATAGGGTTGTCGGGAAGCGGTGCACGTCAATTGGCCTCATTAAGTTTACCGGCGCCACGGCAGCGCCACCTGACGGCTGTGTGGATCACAGTCGCACGTCAAATCAGATCGAAATTTTCGTATGAATCGCATTTTCATATTCTCGCTATAAAAATCAATTGCCAACTGAAAGTCCCAAGACCGTGGTCATGTGACAATGCGACGAATGTCGGTGCTACAAATGAACTCCATTCCTTCGATGTCACTTTGGCAGCGCTGCAAAGTCGGTCGCGGCTTCTTCTTTCAGTTTTTGGAGACTGCGGTTATACAGTATGATTGCTCACTGATATTTGCGAGAGAGATCGGACGTCTCAAAGACACCAATTATTTCCAATTAAGACGATTATATAAAACGGTGGTTTACACCTTCGCGTTTTTTCAAAGACTCGGAATTGTTCGCGGAAGTCATGGTGGTGTTGAAAATAGTACAGGCTGCTGTATTGTCACGCTATTGGCCAATTCATGGGTCGATTCCTTAGATTGTGACGAATTGCTGATTTGATGCCTCGTTTCTATTAATTTACTGTTGCATTAGTCAAATTGTTCGGATTACTGGAGACTGGGAATAATTAAATTTTAATGTCACTCCTGAAACGATAAACGATATATCTGTATTTCTAAATGTCATATGAACTGACATAAAATTCAATCAGATTTTATCATTATTTTATCAGACAATATCGATGCTCGGTTGTGTAAATGAAATTTAAATTAATTTTAGAATTTCAATAATTATCATTAACAATATCGATACTAAGTTTCGTAAATTAAATTTTTTACAGTAAGATGCTATCATATTAAAATCGAATGTTACTGCGTTAAATAAATCTTTAAATAACTTATTTTTATATATTTACTCATTTTTAATTTTTTTCTCTGTCATAATTTGTTTTTTTGAAAGGGAATTATTTGTGATGAAAGTGTAAGCAAGACGTTATAATAATGTAACGGTAAATTAGTAGTAACGAGCAAAGGGTCAATGTTACAGTTGCGATAAATGCGCGAATACACTTTTTTAGATGTATTAAGCAGTCACAACACAAAAGGGCAGTGTGACCAGATGAAAATAGAACTGTTTATGATTGTCTCGGGCCACAACATCGACTATTCGTTTCCATTGTTAACAGTCATATTGTAATGTGATTTATTTCAAAGTTCTCTCGATATAAAAACCAGCCATCATTCATAAACTACTTTCCATGATCACACGAGTATATTCCAGGCACGATTTTCTAGAACCGGTTTAAACAAAATATGTTCAAATTAATCATTTGTTGTTTTCATCAGCTCCAAATCACAGGATAATATATTACACATTTTTATCGTTTCGAAATTGGCCACAGAAAATACAGCGTATGCGATACATACGAGTAATAAAATTTACTTAACCAGGAAAAACATAAACAAATAGTTGGAAATAAATTTACAGTTAAACATAAAATATTATTGTTATTTCAAATTTACACATATTTTAAAATATGTTCTTGTTCTTTCCCAAACGACGCAAACCCTCCAAAAAAATTCTGTAACATTAATTGATCCATTCAAAATTAATGATACATTCAAAAATCTGAAATCAGAATAAACTTACAAAAATCCTTAATTAACAATATATTTGAAAGATATTTCCGGTTTGTTTAATAATGTTACTACAGTAGATCGATATATTTTATTAATATTGCTTCACATCCTGTTGAATGGCCTTTGAAAAAAATCTTAAGATGGCTGTCTTCGTGTGTCCGCTCTTTCACTCTGGTTTGTACTTTTGTATCATGTATTTGTCATTCATTGACTTTACAAATGTATATTAAATATTGTTTAGTGTTATTTGTTGACAAAATTGTTTTTCAGTAAATAATCACATGTCAGAAATATTTTCGAAACTTTGTTGAAACGAAGGAAATTTAAGAAAAAATTATAAACTATTTGCAGAATTAACGTATTAAAAACAAATACTTGTGTTTTTGGATCTTCCACCAACCTAAAATTTAAAATTGGAAAAGTCTACTTATAAATGTTATTGGCGGTTTCCCCTCATCTATAGCTGTGAAATAAATACGTTTCCTTTTTCAAAGATTTTACTATGGTTTATACAAAACATAATTATTTTGCTCAATTATATCTTAGATGTTTTTCAAACAAAACCCCTGTTGGTGACATTACAAGAAAATGCGCCGCAAGAAATTGTAAATATTTCCATGTTCAAGAAAACAAGTCTGGACAAATCACATTGTATGGATATTTTGTTAAAGGTGTACACTTTGGTTTGCGAATAAAAATAAAATAAACGAGCGTCTGATTCAGACTTAATTTGATTGAAAATCGGGTTTCAAGTCAACTTGTAGACGGAATAAATGAATTATGTTAGACTAGTGATTCAGCCTGTATCAAGGACATGGACAACCACACCTTTGTCCTTAACTGGTCGTTCGACCCCCGCCATGGGCCCCATCCCCCGCTGCTTGTGGGTACATATTGTAATTGGAATTGCAATATAAGATGTTCACGAGACAGATCGCTTCCTGCAGTTAAGGCAGAATGACTTTCAGTGAAAGATCTAAGATAGTTTCAGAAAATCCTGCTCATGTCTTTGGGTGGGGGAGGTCTCAGGTCTCAGGTGGTTGCGGAGGTACGGAATACGCTCTGGTGAAATTAACATCGATCCTGGCGATAGAGTGGGCATGACGGGAAGATCCGAGCCGGGTCGTGTCGGCAATTATGCCGGCGGGTGGCCTGAGGGTGGCCTGAGGGTGGCCTGAGGGTGGCCGGAGGGTGGACGGACGAGCGCGAGAAAGCGCTAACGAAGGCAATAATTGATCTTTACGTCCGATCGTGCTAAGCCGACACAACCTTCCCCAATCGATGTTCGCGCAGTTACAAATAATAGGATGACACACCTACACCTGTACACAGCAGGAACAACAACAACCGGCGCCTATACTTACACCTAATGGACACGACATCAGGAAACTAAAGCCGGGAAGAACAAATGTCGCAGCCTCTTGTGGAGCTGATGCGATTTGCGATCGAAGGACTTTTGATGGCCGTTTTCGAACAAGACCGTGTTCTTGTTAGACGCTTGTTTCTAAACAGACTTCTGACTGTTCTGTAGCTTTTATCAAATATTTAGAGAACACCAAAAATATCTTTCATGATATTTATTTTCTTTCTTAAAGGTGATATTCTTTGACTTTCGCCATCCTCTGGCTGAATGGCCGAATGGTGTTCCGAAATTGTGAAAACCGTCAGCCAGATCTGCTGAAATAATCCATTGAATCTCATGAATTTATTTTCACAATAGAGCAGTAACATGTCAACATTTTGTCTATTTCAGTTATTCTTCTAAAAAATTTTCTCTAGATTTTATATCGGTTGGAAGTTGCGCTCGCCACTTTTCATTCATTTCAGACGCGCGAAATTTTGTTGCGCGTTTCAGACACTTTCTCAAAATATTTCAGATGAAGATTTTATTTGATTATTCGGCGAACAGATATGTGATAGTGAAATTAATATTCGTTTTGAAATTTGTCGTCGTAAAGAGTGTGATTGTGGTCGTCGCGAATTGGTTTGATCAATCGCTCTCGGTGCGCACCACAGACAACATTAAAACAGGACGATCGACCTCAATCCCACTCTTTACCACTATTAGATATCTGTTCACCAGATCTGATAAAACAAAAATCGAGACGTTTGCAGCACCCTGAACATATTTAATCATGGGGCGTCAAAATCGTCTGGAACAGTTCATCAATTGTATGACTTGTTCTAACACCAAGTTGCCCCTTTCCTCTGTATTCTTTCTCTCTATCCACGAGGCAATATGAAGCAAACACAACCCATTTTGCAATTTATTTCCCCACATTTTAAAGGAAAGAATGCATGTGACATGGTGTATTTCAATTTGTCGCAGTCTCCGAGTCATCTCGAGGACAAATTTCCATTATTCGCACTATAAGATGGTAGTGCATACCTCACGCTGTAAATGTAGTCATGTATCATTCTGGTTGGCGGAGGCAATGGAGGGCTGGGTGATGGTTCTTAGGGGTGAGGTACGAAATTAATCACTACGACATTTAATCATAATTTTTAATCGTATAACATTCTATTCGTATAATGCGCAAGCTTTAGTTATATTCTCGTGAGATCCACAAAATAAAGGGACATATTTGTAATCTGACTTATCTTAATACTCGTAGTTCACTAATACATGAATCGTAAATGAAAAAATTAAATAATAATTATGGAAATGTCAATTCTAATCTATTGTTATCATAGATGGACGCGTATAAAACTGGATTTAACTTATTAAGTTCCAGAATTTTCATTCGCCCATGCACATAGGGTTACAGGAGGATAAAAATATAAGCGAAAAACATAAAGGAAACGTTGATGTATGACTGGAATATATTTCTGGGAATAGTAATTACTTAACTGACATGTAGCATTATATCAAAAAAGCTAAGAGAAGCTGCAAAAATATTATATCAAAATAAAATTTAGCGACTGATTAACTCTTAATTATTAGAAAAGAATAAAAATGAGCTTTTACAACTAAACGCACATTAAAAAATACGATAACAATTTAACTTAGATTTGAAATGAAATTGATAAATTGTTGTGGACCTCCTTATACCCTAGTTACACTGTAAGCATGCTTCAAGTTGCTTGAGAGAATTCAAATATGTTTAAGATTGGGGCAAATTGTCCTTTAGAGCCAATTGCCCATCGTGAGCGATACAAATCACCTGCTCGAATCTTATTAAATGTGGAACGTACCCTCTCAAGATGATTGAGCACAATTGAGATCATAAGTGTACATAAAGTTACCACGAGCTCCTTAGTTCGGCTCCTTAGAAACCGACCTTCTCCGGTCGCGTTTGAAACTATTGCATTGATCTCAAGATGCGTTTCTTTGATTGCACAGCTCGACCTTGACATCAATGACGAGTTCAAACAGTTTCCTGCAATACTATTTCAACGAGACCGAAGAAAATCGGTTCCTAAGTAGCTGATCTTTTTATTTGTAAATCAAGATTTAGATGGCGCTAAAAAAATATCGCTTGATCCGTATCAAAATGACTGGTTGCGTATTTTGTACGGTGAATTTATTAACAGATGGCGCTGCGAAGTGGTTAATTTTCTCAGCAAAAACTTTTGAAAAACAACTTTTTCGTTGCCTCTTTCCACCAAAGCTCTGATTACATGTATTCAAAAAACGCAAGTTTAAACGCAACTAGGTCTCATCGGACGCTTTTCTATTTACAACACAGGATGCGACGCCTCGGGTTCCATACAAGAGACATCCCCGCGAATGTTGGATGCGTACCGTTTCCGGTTGGATCTCTGTCGGCACCCGGCTGCTGTGTTCAGACCCTGGCCACGCTTAGCCGCGACAAGTCAACACGACAATAAAACTTCATTTGTAACGCATCATTCCGGTCCAGCAGCGTGGGTCTATTTAAACATGCAAATAGACGCCCCGTCTCCGGCTTCATGGTGGTGGTGGCGCTGTTGCTGCTGCTGCTGCTGATGGTGAAGGGACTGACTGGAGAGAAATATGGGATTGATTTTTTTTGCTTGCCAGAGATGACATTACCAAAAAGCGGCTAAGGAAAAACTCCATTATAACGGGGCCGTGTCAGTCGATGCTGCTGGAGACCATTCATTCGCTTTTTAGGGTCTTCCATGTGGATATTTCCAAGAAATCCTGTTCGCAGCGATGAGACGTTGTTCCAGACACTGACATTTAAGAAAACTGGTCATTAGTTACTAATGCGGATTTATTGAAATACTGCAGAGATAAATTTGTTGGCAAACTGTCTTTCAAGATCAATTTTATTTATTTTCACTGTAGGTGCTTTTATGCATAATTACTCTGCATTTGTTAAGAATATTTTCTTTTAAAGTAGCTAGTAAGCAAAGGATTTAGGTGTAACAAAGGTATGGAGTGGCGTAATGGTTAACGCGCTTGCCTTCAACGTCCGTATCGTGGTTTCGATTCCGGCCGACACCTTCGGGAATTTTTCGGGCGAGAGAAATTCCTTCACACGCCTTCTTTCGAAACTGAAGTCAAATCATGACCCGTACATGGACATCAGGACATATTGAAGGTCACTTTCCTAGGCAGCCTTGGTTTAAAAAAAAATGAAAATTCTGTGGGATTTTTGAGCTTAGGAAGTTGGTAGACAAACGCTTAAAAACTATAAATCAAATAACAAATTAATCTATACTTCCTTTGAATAAATTTATCGTTTAAATAAATTTTCCTATTTAGTACAACTGGGCAGATAATTCAAAACAACAACCAATTAAACATATTGTGAATATTTGACTTAAAAAATAGATAATAATTTCTGTTGAAGAAATTAGCTGGAAACATCAAACAAGAAAGAAAGAAACAACCAAGAAATATTTTGAACACAGAACTACGTCTTTCTTTTTATTTCAATTTTGGTTACTTACATGTTGAGGAACTCAAAGTAGAAATAATTGCTTCTTATAGCAGTTATAATATTATTTTATAGAAATTGTTGAAGGTGTATATTTGTAATATGGACAGAATATAAGGACCACTTTATAAAAATAACGAAAAATGATTAAATTGCAGTTTTTGAATTTCTGGAATGCATTTTGGTGATGGACACGATGAAAGCAGCTAGCACAATTTTCTACAAGGTTGGGTATTATTTGACTACGAACGCTAGTCTCCTGTCCTGAAATGGCACGAACACAGCGGGGAACTGGCGACACTGAACCGTGACCACCACCGCGGCGTGAATTCCATAATTCTGAAATTTAGTCCGTAAAAGTGACAATGGACATAAGGGAGACCAGCATTTGGTGCGACACTTAATGTGGCGCAATACCATAAATCCCCGCCAGGAACGCTATCCGCCTCCATGGCCTCCTGGGACCCGACGCACACCGATGATGTACTTGGAAAAACTAGGAACACATCATGGCGTATGCGGGCACATCATTCAAGGATTGCCAGACTCTGTTGATCAATTTGATAAATTTGAGCGCAACTTGTGGAAACTCTGCTCCGTTTGCAAACAAAATATAAATTTTTAAAAAATGTGTACGTCAAATTATACACGAGATGAGCATAGTAAACACCTGATCATTTATAGATTAATCATGGGGTACGTTTGTCACTGGAGTAAAATTGATCGTCAGTGATTTATCGATGCCAAAACGTAGCCATCTAATCCGGATTAGCGTCTCATATGTGACCGTTAGGGTTAGCAGTCAACCGAAAAACGAACTGAATGAGAAATTAACACGATGCAACCACAACTTCAAATATTAATCGTGCAATTTAGCGACTCACCATATATTCGATTTTTCCACAAGCAAGCAAAACGGCAATAAGTTTAGAGCGCGACCGACTAAATTAAAAAAAATTATCCACGTCGAGTGGCGCCACTAAGCGGGCATTTAATCACATACAGCATAACAAATTTGATTTGGACGATCAATTCTGCGCGTGTATTTCTAAATTTTCTAGGATTTTTAACGTTCATATTAATTATTGCGAGACTCATTTAGCAAGTAGCCCATTAAACGTGGTTAGTCAGCGGTTAAACTCCAGGGTCTCCTGAGGTTAGAGTTCCTCTGCGGACTTTAAAGGGGGACAGCGCTCTGGAACGGACATCTGGTCCGAAAAACGAAATGCTGAATCAACCTATTCGGCAGTGTGTTGTGTGAGAGGGGTGAAAAGCGGAATTTTATTACTATAAATTTTGCCCAGCCATGATAATTCATAAATTCGTATATGAACGCACAGTCCCAGCTGCTAGCGTTTGGAAAACGAGTGACGTTTGGATGGATCTGGCATCACTGCATATCACCAGCATTCCCGTATTGCAACAGCATCCCCATTATTAAATCAATAGTAGCTACTGTCAATACAGCGTGCATTATATACTATATTGGAGTATCATTTGAATAATTCGGTAATTAGGTGATTCAATGTCGATGAAATTTGCAGGAACATGCTACACAATTGATTATTCAAAATAACAGAGTAGAAGCCGATCGATGGTAGTAATAACATATATCATTTGATTGATGGACTGCAATCGAAGGTCGGAAACAAGGTCGTCGATAAACAAAGGCAACTTCTGATCTTCAAACTTATACTTTAAAAAATTTAAGGTTTTCGAAACACAAAGACAAACGATTGAACTCTCCTAAATCTTTCGTCACTACTGAATTAGTTTAAATAATTAAAAATGTGTTACCAAGTTTCTACCTAACCTATCACCGCAAATCAAAATTCGGCCATAACCTCAAGTTTAAAAAACGTCTGGATGAAAATAATTAAAACATTAACCAAGACAGAGAAAATCAATTGGTGCTCCTCGAGTCTGGGTTCAAATTTAGGATCGGATGAAAATTATCTAAAAAATAATTAACGTTTTCAAAGATTATCACGGGAGAAACACCCCACAACCGCTGATTCAGTCAATCAAACCGCGGATCATAGAACAGGAAATCATGATATTTGATCAAACTCAATTCACCAATCCAGAAATGAGAGTCCATTGGTCTTTGCGTCCAACGACGGAATTTTTCTCCTCATCTGTATGCGGAGTGCGTGGGGTCTGTTCAATAAACGAGTACATTAACAATGCGTAAGAGAGAATAGTAATTCGCCGTCAGCAGTGGCCTGCAGCCGAACAGCCCATTCCAAAGCAATCCAATTAAAATTGACCACCTTCCCATACAAAACAAAAGAGCGAAAAGTTCGACTCGAGTTTGGAATGACCATCTGCTTTCGTATCAAGTTGCGTGTCATTCACATGATGGAACTTTTGGCGATTTACTTCATGAAATCGTTAATTGGACCTCACGAATTTATCCCCAGTGTGTGAATTTTATATCTTTCATCACCAGCGTGAATACATACAATCGCAAGATCGAACCAAAATGGCAAATCCATTAGCAAAACTTAGTGAAAATATGGTTTATACTTCACCATATACACTGTAGTAACTCACTAAAGCGGCGTTTACACCGGAGAAAATGGGCTCCTAAGGAGCCGATCTTCGCCACCAAGGAGAGAAAAAATTGCAACTTCAAGATGCTCTTATGTGTAAACCGAGAAATTGCAGGTTAGAGAAACGGCTCCTTAGGAGCGATTGTCGCTCCCATCACGAATAGAAATGGTCCAATTGTGAAGGGAGCCTCGCATGGGATCCGTTTACTGAGCGCCTTCTGTGCGCTCACTCACAGCTCCGCTCCGCTCTCCATCAGCGTCAATGGCACAACAAAAAGAGCGCTTATTTTTCGTGCATCAGCGCCTCTGCTGAGAAATATTTTCATTCAATTGACGTGCAATCGCGCCATCTATTGAACAAATATTACAACTGCGTGTGAATGTTCCAGTCTATCGTGACCGAAAAAGTTTGGCTGCTTAGGAGCCGATCTTTTCTGGTGTAAACCGCACTTTAGGGATTCAAACTAGCTCAAGTCCTTCAAAAACATAGTACATGGAAAAATGGTTAATGTCAATATTTTAATATTTACTTTTTTATCTTGTCTGCGCGCACCTATTTTCTCACGTACTCAAGGTAAGCAAGCGTTCGAAGTAACTAATTTCGAACTGTCGAAAAAAATGCCTATTCTAGGCTGTACCCCGCAATAACGTGGGCGCCATCTATCGGCTGAAGATCCCATGAAATGAATCGCCAGAAATTGTTATTGGTGCATCTTGACTTCGTCAACCCTTTAACAGTCGAGCATCAATTTTCAATTCAATGATGCCATTTTGGCAAAGGCGACGATGACGTTCAACTTGGCTGGGGGCAGACACATTTCACAATCCGCCGATTTAGATTGACATTTATATTACGAGTATGAAGAAATAACCATCGGATCCCGGCGCCATCTATGTAAGAAATAAGTCCTCCACTATCTAGACCAATTACTGAACATAGCGAGACAGGGAAGCGAAGAAAAAGAAATCTGAAATAATCGGCACGCCGTGTTAGCAGCCGGAGAGAGTGGACACAAATTCAATTATCTCTCGTTTGATAAATTCATCGTCAGAAAAAATCTGCTCCGTTCGGCTTCGGTCGTTCCGTAGCAGTCTGCCCGAAGCGAGCGTGCACCCGATCAAGCAGTGCCCAAGTGCAATCTCTGATTTTTGAAGTGTCCGCATCTTCAGGTTCACAAGTACCCGAACGCCTCAACGCAAGACAATCAACCCGCAGAGTGGTCAAAGCCTACGTGAATCGGAAGGCCGAGAGACGACTGAAATATGACATCACGGGAATGGTCTCTTAGTTGAATGTACCGCGAATTATAATGTATGGGTATTATGAAAGGGAACTGATACAAATTTGCAATTTAAAATATGTAGACGATCATCAAATGGAATGAAATTTAGCATCCATGTTAACAATAGCGTTATTATTTAACTTCCATCGCGCGCTTTCAACTGGATGACGTCATCATTCGAATTCTTGAGGTTCATAATGGCGCTCGCTATGCAAGAATTATATTGTTTTTCAATCTTTTTGTAAATTAGTTTAATTAATTTTTTCAGAATGATACGTGTTTGGATTTGTTTTTTAACGGAAAATGAAACGAGCGTTTTGCTCTTCTTCAGTGATCGCCATTTTGAATGTGAAGAATTCGAATAAAGACGTCAGGGATTTACACGTGATAGAGCACAATTTAAATTGGAAGGTCTTGCCAACATGTATATGATTATGAGGATTTTCGCATCATCTCCAGAAAATTCTCATTAAACAGCAGAACATTGATTTCATTGACTTTTAACTAATTTTAATAAAATAACTAATTTAAAATTGGTTTTCAAATCTAAATTAGAACTACGAATTTAGAAAGGAATTAACTAATATTCCAATATAACAAAATAATAGAAATAGGACGTCTGTATTATATAAAATAAAATAGAAGTTTTGGTCGGGACAGCGCCGGATGAGAAAAGACAAAACAAGAGTTGGTGATAACTTTTCTTACAATTAAATGAATTAACTAAACTAGAAAAACGTGGGAACTGACGCTACAGCTAAGACGATTCACATCTAACTAATTGACTACATCCACATTTCCCGTGAAAAATTAATATTTATAATTAGCCAAGGTAGACAGTATCGGTTTCACTTGCACCACTTGCAATCATCTGCTGTCTTTTGGACGATAAAAAATAAATTTTAAAATAAAACTGGAGCACATAGGAACACTTGGTCATCTATTCTCGCCCAGCGCTGTCCCGGGCATCAACTTCCATTTTATTTTAATATTTCAATGTTCAAAATTTGAAATTGTTTACCTTCACCTGCGACGCGAATGCAAGAGCCTCCACGAATCACTTGGCCTTGTCATCAAGAGAGTCTCGAGATGGAAAGAGAATGGAAACGAGATGCAACGCCGCCGGACGGGAAATTTCATTAATTAAGGTAGAATAATTAATAACGCTAGGGTCATCGTGCAGAAGCCGCAGACTTCTGTAAACATTAAATTTTCTCATCATCATCACCATGGTTATAAATTGAGGGTAAACAATTTTTCGGTTAGCCGAGTTCTGATTCGAGACAGATCGGCGTTGGAGAATCGGAGTTGCCGGGCTGCTCGAGTCTCGGGCGCGCCACGCAAATCTGATGTGGGATCAAGCTAGGGCGCGTCTGACCAACAAACAATGGAGAAAAGAATGCTCTCGGCGTCATTGTTCCCATGCATCAAAACTCATTTTCTGCGGCTGAACTGGGTAATACGTACCGCAGGCCTAGTAAAGAAAGGGGTTCAAGGACTGTGTACCTAGTCAACCAAAACAAAAGCAGCGAAGGCAAAGCAAATCTGCGTCTCTTCTGTATGCGCTTGACAAATGAGCAAAATGTTCGTCATGTGGACGCCATGTTTCTAGCCAGTCTCTTTTGCAGCGACATCTTTAGAAAGGAACATAAGGAACCTGTAAAACAAATATTAAAAATCGGGTTAGCTGTGTTTCCTCAAGGTTTAGACTTGTCAATGTATCGGGACGTTAAAGATCCCTTCCCTAGGCAGCCTAGGTTAGGCAAAATTTCCAGGTCACTCACTTGGGGGGGATTTGAGGTTTAATCATTGGTAAACCCCCTTAACAACTATATTTTTATAGACTTGTCAATGTTTGCGTGTGGTAGTTGACTGTCAGAGGTGTTTAGATTTCTTGATGGTGGTGGTTCTATAAGAATTTGTGAAAGTACTTAGACTTCTGATCCACTTAACCTATTTATGCCCATGATCCAGCGCGATCGATTTGCGACGAGTTGAAGCGACTGCTCGGCAGATGGCGTTGGCGATGGATTACCTGTTCGCATATGGGCGTAGATCACGATTGGCATTGTATCTCTTAAACTCGCTGCTTTAGTGCTGGAGAGCGCGTTAGTTAAGCGCCGCTTATCGCTGACTGAGCTCATGACGTCGGTTTCCGTTGCGCTGCGTTGCATTTCCGTCCCACATTTTTTTGGAACATTCACTTCTAACTTAGAGAAAAACGTTAACAAGTCAAAATAACGATTGAATTTTTTTGCGTTTCTTCTGGCCACAATCAGGAACATTTAAATAATTTAGACGCTCCTGACGTTATTGTGCAGATATAAAATGACACCAGAGTATTTGCCTAAGAAAATCCAAAGGACATTCCCCCTCCACCCCTCAATTTTCTTTGCCGTGCGGATGTTCGCGAGCATGGAACCATGGACTAATCATGAGTGAGGTTGTCTGGAGTAATTACGACAGAATGCAAAGAGCTTAATTACTTCACCGCCGATGAAGCATAAGGTTGTTTACCGGGTACAGGCCCAAGCCATACATTCTTTCGGGGGACACTCTTGCTTAGGGGAATGTGCTTCGGCAAACATTTCATGCTGTGCACATGGCAAGTTACGACATTAAAATTTAAAACTTGCGCCTATTCATGGCGTACCTATTTAAATTGTGATGGATGATTTATTCGAAATGCGCAGGTATCAAGTGTCAATATTGGCTCAAGGCTAGATGCGAGACTTCACATATTTTAGTTTATTGCCTAATTGCTAGTCATGATGAGCATCATTGAGGACGCAAATGTGTTTGAAGAGATTTTAGCTAATTTACATTGGTGAACGTAAATAGTAATTTGCTAAAGAATTCTAACCTGATTGAAGTTGTTCGTTGAGAACATTTTTTTAAAGGTTGGCGATACTTCAGAGTCGCACAAAAATGGGCATACCTGTCCCAAACAATTTTCAGAAATATCAAATCTAACAAAGTCGATAGGAATTTGTCGATTAGCGCATCGCATTAGCACTAGACGGCGGTGCTATTTCGTTAACCCCTGGATAAAGTTGAGGCGTGAGTTTTGAACATTGCCTCAAGGGCTACTATAACGTTGTCCTAGGTTGTGCTTCTTGTCTTGTCTGCAGTGTGTGGCGCCACATGAGTTAATGCAGTGAGGCAATAGGGGGCGGGGAAATACCTGTTCGAGTTGCTCCGAAAGAAGATCAAACAAACTTGACTCTCTTCGAACATTCAGTCTTTGATACTTTTTTCCTTACACACGAAAAGTCTATTGTCTTCATCAGACGGCACGAATTTGATTCTACGGATCAGGTACGCTGACGAGACAAAGAAGAATACTCGAGCACTTTCTCCTACTTTCGAGAGAACGCCTCGAATATTAAGTTGGTCATACACCAGACGACCACCCCCCTCCCCCACTCGACTTGGCAGTATCGTCGTAAATGTGTGTGAGTCGAAAAAGTAAAAAGAAAAGAAAAAGAGTACCAAAAAAATGAAAAAAATAAATTGGCAACGAATATTTCATTTCTACAAGTGCTCGTGTCTCAACTTGTGCGCATGCGTGTAAAAGTTCCCCACGAACCAGCGACAACTCCTTAAGAGTTGACAGCCACGCATGTATAAAGAGGACTTTCCGCACACACACACTCACAGCACACACAAAACTCATTAAGGAGAATAAGCTTTTTCCTTTTTTAAGTCGCAGTACCGCCGACCTTTCGCGGGGAATATCATCAAGTTAATTGGATCGGAGTGACAAGAAGGCATAACCTAATTTAGCCCCCCCATCCCCCCAGTGCCTGGTGTTGTTACTGCGAGCGCCGGAGGATGGGGGTTGGACGTCTAGCACACTGGTTTAACCGTTAGGGGGCGCCGGTGTCTGCTGTTACCGGATACCGACGCGTCTCCGTAATCCACTTGGCTCTTCAACCATTTTTTTTAGCATAGAAACATTGGTTAAGCTTGATTTACACCAAAGATGATTGGCTATAAAGCGAGATTTACACAGGATAGATCGGTTCTATTGGAGCTGCTCCAAAGGAGCCGATCTTCTCCGGTCGCGTTGGATAGTATTCCAGCAAAATGTCTACGATAAGGGATGATCACCATAAAATACCTCTCTCGTTGCTAATTTCCTGCAATGTTATTCAACGCGACCGGAGAAGATCTACTCCTTAGCAGCCGAGCTTCTTAGGTGTACATCAAGCTTGATGGTTTCTGAGAACACTCCTTCTATAATTTCAATTATGACAAGTACCAATTTGTACCAAATTTTCAAATTTGAAATGAATTTTTATAGCCAATTTCTGCATATTTTCAAAGGTCATTTTTTAGTTTTGTAACTTCGGTGAGACAGCTATAGGTCAAGTTTTCGAAGAGATGTCGACCGATTTGAATGTCTCGGCTCCAGCTGACAGGTGGCGCCCCACGCCATGACGCGATGAGCCAACTAGGGGCTCGACTAGTGTTGGAGTAGCGACAAGTCACGTGTGCCAATGGATCGAGAAAGGTAATTACGGTCGCTATCCAGTTTTGGGACAGAGCGAGCTCCCATAACACAAGAGTGTCGCAAAATCAAACCATATTTGACGGATCGTCATCCGTTTGGATGCGTGTTGTTGTTGCCTACTAGTATCGAGCGACTAGGAATCCGATGTGGACTCACCGTAGTTTCCGTCTCGTAGCCCGCTGAATTTCTATAACTAATCATCGATGCGGATATTCATCGATTATTAGTATCGATGAGCTTATTGAGTAGTTTTCTATGTTACTTTTATTTCACCCAAATGTTCTTATTTTGTGATCGAATGTACACTTGAATACTTCCTGCAAACTATTCTTCATAGATGATAGGATAAAATATACTCTGTATGCATTTCCAGTACATTTTTATACAGGGTTAACAATAGACTAAGATTTTAGCTCTTTCTTTTTTTGTTCGAACTATTTTTCTTTCCCTTTACACAGGCTCGAACACGCGCGCGCCAATTATCGTTTGTTCCAGGCGTAGAATATTCTGTCATCCGTTGGTTTCGGACACTTTCTCGAAGCATTTCAGATGACGAACTTGGTTGATTGAATTCCCTAAATAGATATCTGATGGTGGGATTTCTAGTTTGTTTGAAAAATGTTTTGTAATGAGTATGCTTTTGGTCGATATTCCCATTTCAACTCGAAGTATCCCCCGCCACTTTTTACAATGAAGCGTCAATGATGTTCTGATCAAATTCATTCCACGACTGCTGGATTTGATGACAAAATTATTCAGTTGTGTTATCTTCAGATATCTATCTATCGTCCGACATCCAACATCAGAAAGTGTCTGAAACGGGCAACTAACAGACATCCAAAAATTGCACGTCTGGAACAAACGAAAATTGGCACGCGCGTGTTCGATCCTCTGTAAAGGGAAATCAAAATATTTCGTATTACAATAAATGAAATAGCCAAACAATTCGTATATTACTTCCCTATTTCAAAAATATTCAATCGATTCGGAAAATATTCCAGAAGATCTTATGGTCTTCTTTTGGAAAGTACACCCTGAATATACCTACCTCTACATTTATTTTTCCGTTTCAGCTCTTTACGAGATAAACATGGAATGTCAATACAAATACATGCATTCAAAAATGTATCATATACACATTTGCTTTATATTTTCGGCTAGTAATTTATTAATTACAAGAGGGGTGCCCGGCTTTGCCTGGGTTTACAGTAACCACCAATGAAATAAAAAATTAATTGTTTAAATTTACCGGCTATTT
>JAQGBY010001095.1:0-32768 GCA_034698785.1 Mycogona germanica
GAGTTGGCAAGACTCGAAAAAGCACGAAGCAAAAGACGAAAATTTGCGAACACACATGAAAAATATAGATTGAACTTCAATCTATATTTTTCAGACGACGACGGCGCCTGAGTTTTTCTGCCATGTGCGTGGTCAATTTTTGACTTCTTTTCGGAGATTTGCAAAGTTTACTGTAACATCCTATCCGAAAAGCATCCGGTTTGCTCCTCCAGGCCTTCTTCTGCCCATCAAAAAATATTTTTTAGCGCTCGCAAATCGTCGTCAACATCTTTTAGGTTTGCTTTACGGTTAGACCGTCGTCAACAGCAAGCAGAGTATCAGTTGCGCTCAAACGCTTTTATTAAATCAGTCAACTCTGAAACGTCACAGAATGTACTGAATGTCAGCATTTTATATTTTATAGAAAACTTCTGTCGGTTTAGCGTGAAAACAGCCTTCTCCCATAACCTATTTAACCCGCATTACCAGCTATAGAACTTACTGTACATCTCTGTCACTTACGAAATAATATATGTTCCAAAGCATTTTCCATAACCATTTCCGGTTAACCTAAAAAACGAACGAAGCCTGCGCAAATTCAGTTAACCTGCTGGTAAATAAGATTTTTTTAGAATTCCAAAGATAGAACAAAATCGGGTTGCTGCATATTCTCGCATATTTTAATTTCGTACCGCTTTCGCAGCTCTTGGCATTTTTGTGGCTATTTCTATTCACAACAAGGTCGTGAAAATTTGCATATTCATAATTCGGTTTATGCTGTTCTGTGTAACTCTCTTCAGCTGTTCAGCTGTCACTTAAGTTTACAAGATAAGTCAAGACGAGGTCACAATATGATAAGAAACTGTTTTTAATTTGAGCAAAATGGGACTAGAATCATTAAAATTGGATTTCAAATGTTTTTAATCGCATCGATTAAAGAGAGGAGATTCAGGAAATTGTCGCAGTGATGTGTTCGTTGGTTCAATGCCAGATTTGGCGGATTATGATTTAAACCTGTATGTTTCCATGGAAAGCATTCTTTTCATGTGTTTCAAGTTCATGGGATTTTTCCCCCTGCATTTGTTGTTGGTTTTTTTTTCTTTTAACTTTTTTTCTTGCGTATTTTTTGTTTCTGTCGTTTACACTAGAAATATGGCGTAAAAATGTCGGCTTGGCATGGCGGCCCCCCAAAACTGCAATGTGCGGTGCGCGCTTGCGTTTAGCTTTTAGGTCGTCTTCCTCTGAAGCACCCGACTGAAGATATGCCACACGTTCTCGGTGGAACTGTCGACTTGTGTTAGGTCTACAATAAATGTGCTAAAATGTTGTCTCTTTTTCTCTCCCTCTCTTCTCTGTCTATTCCTTCCGTGGCAGGGCTGGGGAATGAAGGTAAGATCTAACACCGATATACATTTTTTTTAATGAATTTTCTGTTGAACTTGTGAGCTAATAACAATAACTTGTTGAGCGACATAAAGGAAATTGGTTTCGACTAGTGATGTTGCGATATGAGAATTGTATGCACAGTGTACGATATAGGTCAGTTTCAATTCCCAGACTTTAATTTAATACAAGCATGTGAGGAGGCGCCCATCTGTTTCGCTCGAGCGCCATCTAGTAATCGTTTCTAGGGAAATGTTGTGAAATGAGTTAGATGGCGTTTCGTACGCCTTTAAAACCAGTTCTAAACTTTCTTCGCCGAAACACCGTCACGCAGCGCTTTAACTTAGCATTCCCTTCCCAATAGGTGTCATTTAATTTGCATGGAATTTTAACGGGTGTTAGTTAATGGTATTAACTATTTTTCTTTTTAATTAAAAACATATTCCAACAATCTCGGACATTTCTTTTGATGGAAATCTTGGTAATTCAATCCTGCAAAATTTGAGAGAAAATCTAGTCCAACGGAATCGTAGTTAATTAAAAAGATTCTTGATAAGCATCTATTCTGATGTGAGATGTACCCGAGTTGCTTATACATGTTGAAAATTCACTCAGACTGCCGACAAATGTAAGTCAGACATGTAGTCAAGAGATGAAATTGTGTCCACCACACCCTTGTAGCTAGCACAGAGAGAGAGAGAGAGAGCGAGAACGAGAGGCGGTGAAGATGCTTTTTGCACATTTAGGTCACCCGACAATATCAACAACACGAATATCGCCCCTCTGTCCATGACGCACGACTCCTCTAGTGTCTCGGCCCGACTACGTCACTCGGGAAGACGTGGAGGAAGGAGGCGTGGTCGCGGCCCAATTTGCGGACTGCGCCCACGCTCGATGTTTGATGGGGGTGACTGATGATAGGCGGGTTCATCTTCCTCCACCCACCTCCACCACCACCACCATCCTTCCAACCCCGACCCCTTTTGTCATCTTCACCAAAATTGGTTAACGCTCTAAAGAAATTGATGGACGAAATCGTCCTCAATCCCCAATCGAGCGACCGAAAGGCAAACGTAAAGAAAGAGTAATTTTATTGAAATGAATATTTGTAGATGATAAAAAATTAATTATAATTTTTATCGATAGTTGCGTGAATGCGCAATGTACCGTTGATTTTGTAATTAATGAGCATCGACGTTGTGCTTGATTAACAAATTATTTAATATTTTATGAAACTGATGATAAAACCCTACAAAAATCGCGACGATGTAATGTTTTTATGAGCAGTTTGAACACCGATTGCAAATTGAATACGATTTATTACGTTCATTATAGGTTCGTTCGTTGTCATTGTAAATGTTGTATGTTTAAGATGATCAGATAGAAACTTAGCTTGTTCGTAATTATCTTGTAGGAGATTTTTAAAATAACGTTCCAATAGTAACTAACACAGCAACTCATAAAAAATGCACATAATCCAAGTTTTCTCAGCTAATTTTATTATTGGGTAATAAATATCGCTTAGGCTTGAGGATTGACTTGTGAACTGGTTGTGACGATGCAATAGAGACGGTGGCAAGGGTAGTGATTCCTTAACGTTCCTCTGCCAGACTTTGGCGTCGCTGGGCGCGTCACCCTATTGACCAAATCTTCACCACCACCACCACCCCCCTCCACGACTACCCTAATCCGCCCCCGCAAATCTTCCCAGTCGTCCGGCGTTTTGCGTCTCAGCAGTTGTGTCAAGTCGAACACCTCGAGCGGAGGCCCAGAAATGTGCCTGCGTTTGACATTTCGTGACGTTCACTCCTCGCCCGTCTCCTCTGTGCTCTCATCTTCTTGGCGCCCCCCTCGTCCCCGACCCGCTGCCAAGGAGATGTGTTTGCCACTCAGACCGACTCTGTCAGCGCCCCGTCTTTTTTTGTCGTCTCGCTAGTTCTTTTTCTGTAATTTTTTTTCTCCCCTTCCAATCAACTTCTTTCGTGGTCTCTCGCGCTCTCACTTTCTTTCGTTCTTTCTCCCTCTTCACGCAAAAAAATTACACCAAAGAGTTAGTTGGTCGGTCTGGGTTCAAGAAAACGTGAAAAACTTTTTTTTCGTCTTCACCGGTTGTTGTTGCTGCCATGTTGGATTTTTCGACTTTGGGTGAGATAACAGATTGGCGCGCGAACTTGTGTTCCCCCGATAGCTTTTTCGCTGCACATATGTTTCGGTGGTGCCGACAGAGTTTCGGACTTTGCCAAAAGGGGGCGCCTGCCACTCTCACTAGCTGGCCCATTTTTTTAAGGATTTATTATTTTGCCCACACCACGTACGCCGCCGTGCAACGCGTTAAAACATATGTGAACGCGCTCGTAACGGGATTGAGAACGAGATTTAGGTGGAATGGGTTGTTTAGTGATTGTTTGATTGCAAGTGATGTGGCTGATGCTTTTCGACACCACATATTGCTGCAGGTCGTATTGCTGATTGGTTCTCTTTTAAGAAATACTTTTCCTTAGACTCAGAAACGACATTATCTGTTTTTTTTCTTCACCAACGAATTACAGAACCACATTCGGCAACAGATCATATGACGTAAGACGGCACAGGATGTCCAAGATATATCGCAGAGTCTTTGACTTTTGAGCAGGCAATATTTGAGATTTTGACACGTTTCAGGAACCTGACGTTCACAAAACTGTGTAAGATATTATCTGAAGTTTGCTGCCTTGTTTCTCAAAAATCAAACGCTTTCATGAACTCTTAATTCCAAGAGGAATCGACTCCTGTCGACTCCTGTCCTGGTTCCAAGACCACTGTTGTTTGCTGCAAAAGCCATCTGAAAACTGTAAAATAAAAAAACGATACATTGTTTCATCCGGTGACTGTCAAAAAGCAGCATAAGCTATGGCCCCGTTAATTTGTGTACCGCTGCGTGAGATGGATTTCATAATATGGAGTGATAAAAAGCGCTATTGCCTACTTTGGTGCTTAAATACCACGATTAAGGCCAATTTTCAAGTCTTTTTTTTCTTCCAACCTGACGTAAACATGTCTTGCTATTTTTCACTCTGACTTCATTAACTTTTTTCTCTCTCCCCATGTTGTTGCGTGCGTGCATGTTTCTGGCCGAGCCAATGGCATTCGCTCTTTTGGCTAGTGTTGCGGGGCCGCAGGCAAACACAACAAATTGCCAACGTGTTTGATGATGGAAGACAAACAATTACCAAGATACGCAATAAGAAATCATTTTGATTTTTTAGGGAGTATCTTTCGTTCTTGCTTGTTCGATGAAGTCTGTTTTTTCGATGAAGTCAATTTTTATTTTGCTTTTTATGTTGCAGAAAGATCCGATATATATGATATAAATTACGGTACGGCTCATTGGAATAACGTTCCATATCATTTCCGGTTCTATCGCTGAGCTTCTTGGTTCGTCAAGACAAGATGGCACTCATATGTCTATCAACAGGACACGAATACGTTTTTTTGCTTTAGCGTATTTGTAACACCGTCTGACCAAATTTGTCAAATGATCTCGATTTAAAAATTGATCCAATATTGTAACACACTAAAAATAAAAACTACTTCAATAAAGAATCCTGGGGATATAGGTGGTCGGAGCGTAAGTTTCGCTACAGGAATATTATCGTGGCCGACCAGTAAAGGACTTATAGTGGCCAGTATGTGACCATGGCCGAAAGGGTGATTGCGCATTTAATAAATCCTTGGCGTTTCGCACTATTGGGGCCTTGTGCACCTGAATCCACCACCGAAGCGTCTACTCGGACATTGCGCAACCGCTGCGACCTGCACGAACACAAGGTTTTTCCCATTCCTCGAGCTAAAGGTTGTACACATTTGCCAAATCATCTTGGCGAGATCACGTTTCGAGGACACCGGTACAGAGCAACTGAGCGTAGAAAACGGCGTGTCCCATAATTAATAATCGTTGGTTCGTGAAAATATGAGAATGAAATTTATTATATTAATTTATCGTTGGAGGCATGGAGATAGTGGCCTCCAATATCGCAGCAAATCTTACCTACAGTTGACCACCAGAAGGAGGCAAACGAATTGTTTGTCTGTGTGTCTAAATCATCAAAGTTATCATTTTTGTGCATGCACTGTAATTACTGAAGATTTATACAAGTTTACGTAATTATTGAGAGAATGCGCTTTATGGGTGATGGTTGTTCAAAAATAATAAATTGCGTTCACGGTGCAGCAGGTCACTCTTTGCGGAATCGTAGTGCGTCTGGTAGTTGGAACATGTATGGGAAAAGTACTGTATACTTGTAGAACTACTTGTGTACTGTACTCTGTATACTTGAGGAAACTACGTACTCCACGAAGCCATGGTGTAGTAGGGTCCCTGTTTGACGGATGTGAGACGTGCAGGAATCTTGGAATCTGCTCCATAATTTAGAGGAGAGCAAGCTTTTTTAAAATATTTTTTATGTATCTCCTCAGTGGTGTTACAATAGATTAACGTTAATTGAATACGTGCTCCATCAAGTGTGTTGATTTTCGACCATCTCTTGAGGCCTGGTGCGGCTCCAACACAAGGAAGCAGCAGTGCATCTTTTTTCATGTGTTCTAAGAGTATGTGATATTTGGTCAGCTGCCAATATTCGAGTAGGTCATCAATATTTAGCACTTCACGATTCGTGGGCAATCGTAATATCATCACCTTAGTTATTGGAAATAGAATGCTGGCAAAATTTTATTTATCAATTAAAATTGCTTCAGAATAATTTTAAAATTCGACTAAGTATGCTGTATGTGAATAAAATATTTACAATTGAGAAGATAATTTTTATGGTTGATATTTTTTAATGAGATCAATTCCGATATAATTTTTGACAATATTGCCATTAGGTGATTTAAAAAAAAAACGTTCTGTTGTCTGACCTCTTGCAGACGTAAACAAATAAGCAACCGCATGTGAGTGTGGTTAAAATGGTGAACAACTTAATAGGCAAGTGGCTATATATATGCACTTGAGATTCTGCCAGACAGGCGGTTGAGGGAAAAGGAAATAGATATGGGCACATTTTAAGAAACCACGGTTTAGTCCCGGCTTTATCGATGTCGAAAATGGCGGACGGTGGGATTAATCTACGATTGGCGTGTACGTGACTGCAAACGTTCATGTTGCGAAGAGAAGGAAGGGGGGGGTGAGAGATATGTGTGTGGTTTTTTATTTTCGGTGTGGGGGAGTCGCAGTGCGTTTTTTAGTTCAGATTTTTCTCGAGCGGCTGCGTTTTTGGTGAAGAGGTTCAGTGATAAAAAAAAACACGGGACAGCTGACGGTTAAGCGACGGAGTAGTCTGAGCGAAGGAAACGCAATTAACGCCAGGCCATGGATGATAGAAACGAGCTAGCTTTAAGTCTGACGCTGACGCATTGCGTGGGCTTTCGTCTAGGGGGCGCTGTGGCATGGGAACGTTGTGGCAAAATGCACAATCCTCCTGAGATCAGCAGATCAAACGATCCCCAATTTCCTGGGATTTTCTTGAAATGTTATCTCTGAAATTATTATTATGAAAATTCATATTTTTGACAAACTTTATTTGTCAAGAGGATGCAAGCGGTGATTGCGTGTGTAGATTTTCCGCCTGATGTGGGTCCAGGACACGCGGTGAAATGGAATAGTTTTGAAAGAGATGGTATCTATGCACAGATGTGAGAGCGGGATCAAAGAAGGATATACGTATTCGTGCACAAGCTTGTTTCGCCGAATTTGGTGAATGTGGTATTTTTAAGATGGTTATCAAAATATTAGTCGACAGACATTTTGAAAATGTTTAATTTCTGTCTTGCCACGTTGAATGCCCGATGCAAACTGCACTTTTCAGATTTAGGATATGGGTTTTTTTCGAACGTTTAATAGGATGAACATGTATTTATAAAATAAGACAATTGAAAAATTGGTTATGGCTTATGCCTTAGTAAAAAGAGAATAATATATGTGCACACACATATACGCCCATAATCCAATGTTGTTATGATCGTTTTCATAACACTGCAGCATGCGTTGACTACAGCCAAGAAAAATAAATGTAATATGAAGGGTTAATATTGTTTTTTATTTGTGGTTGTTACCATTAATGCATTCACCTTGATACAGAAAATGACCGTGCCGTATATGAATGTGTAGCAATGAACGAGGTTTGGACAAGTCCTGGGAAAATCTGAAAACAATCCAAACCTATGTCGAGCGAGTGGGCGTCAGGGGTTGGTGGCCTTTCGAATCCTCAATGTTCATTGTTTGAGTCATGTCCATCCCCGGCGGCGTATACAGCTAGAAGTAGTACTCTCAACCCTCCCTCCACCACCTCCCAATGCCCAACCTCCTCTAAAGACACCTACCTCAAAAGTGTTTCTTTTTCCCCCCTTTCAAATTAATTGTTAATGGAGCTCGACTACATGCATACATGTTGAACATTCCGTGACAATTTATATTCCCCATTATTTATTTTTGCTGGCGACGTTTCACATTCGTAACACATCATGTGACGCAGATTTAAGCCACAAACGCAAGCGTCATTAGGCTGCCGATTCTTTTTTGAATGAGTCGAATCCGTAATGTTTTTCCTTATACGTAACAACCACGGCCGTTTTCAAACTATGAGGTTACACATTGCCATTATCTATGTCCCTTCAATGAGATTGTTTGGTAGTATCAAATGTCTCCGGGCAGAGTGGATGGAGGAAGAAGAGAATATTAGAAATTAAATGATAATTTTTATATTTGCTTGAATCTCACTGGCGCCACCGTTAAAATGTTGAGCACAGTTCATGATAGACGACAGAATTTGACAGAAGAATGAGGTTCTGGTGTATTGTATAATGATATTTTTATTAAAATGTAACTAGACGAAGACTATCTTAATTAAATTAATACAGTTCTTCGTTCGAGTCATAGATTGAAACATTGTTGTCAATTTCAAGATTGATCTGTCGTATCAATTTTATTTCTAATACCTGGATTTTAATACGCGTTCCGTGAAAGAGCTAGTGTCCAGAAAAGTGTGAGAACCTCACCGATTGGCAGTCAGCGCCCCCTTTCACTCACAGTCGCCATATCTTCTACTCGAACTATATTTTTTTTGCTCATGTTTTTTTTTTTCATTTATCGTCTCGACCGAGCACTTTGTGTCACTTTTGTACTAAACTGCATGATGCTGCTTGCTCTGGCTGGCTCACACGGTTTTTGCATGTCCATGTACACGAATGCATGATGTGGTGGCGTGCATGCGACGCGACGGTGATATTTAAGTTCGTTGCGTAAATTGGACGTTTAGCCGCGCGTCCCAAACCTTTTAATGAATTTCGGGGCCAAGTGGTGGCGATTGTGTGTGAGTGGAGGTGGGTGGGGCGCCGGAGAAGGAAGACGGGGGGTAGGGGGCGTCCCGGACGGGTGTGACAGCCCGCGGGTGTGTCCGAGCGTGGGAACTGTCCTGGAGCAACGCGCAACGTCAGATCGTCAGATGTTGCGCTCGTCGTCCTCACCAGTAGCGACTCTAAATAGATGTAGAGTATCGAACGTTACATAAGAACAATGCGAACAAAAATTACTTAAGACCTAAAAGCAACAGATGATAGTTGGCCCTGGTCGAGGCCTATATTTTTCGGGCGAGAGAAATTCACACGCGCCTTCCTTAAAGCAATCGTAAAACAGTTGAACCCTTACCTGCACGATATCAGGGCACACGTAAAAAAAAACCTCAGACTACTCAAAATTACCCCGTGGCGCCCCCTGTAAGAAGGTGTACTACATTTGGCCTGTTTCCAGAATTTTTTGCATTTATTCTGTTGGAGCTAGCAACGCTTCAGTCTACGATTGAGACGCCTTGCGAAGATTATATTGTGTACTGTCCACCACAGTGATCTCCGCAAGCTTGACGTCACCTATCGAGAAATTCTTTAATAGCTGAACGCTGAGACTTTTTGATATTTTGACGACCAAATTCGCCTCTGGTTGTGCGCACAGTCGCCGCTCGATAATGTATTTATTAGTTTTTGTAATTGCTATCTTTTTTTATGCTCCCGAGTACCGACTTAACAATCTTGCGTACGCAGGACATCGCTATAAAAATTTGATTGAAACTGTTCCGAGCGATCGAGTCTCGGAAAATTAGCCTTTTCGATAGCCTATTATTTATTATAGCTTCTTGCTGTAAGCAATAGAATTTTAGTGTTTGTTAATTTCTTTTTCGGCGCTGGCAAAATTGCACTGTCGACTCGGAATAGGCGATTCCTGTTATTTTTATTTATTTTTTGGTCGGCATCTCCTTTGAGATTTAAGACGAACGTTGTGTCCCAAGATTTTTTTATTTCTTCCTAGGCAATTTTCAAAAATCGCAATTCTACGAAATGATTGGTATCGATAACGAAGAATTTATCAGTAGACCCCCTAGATTAAATAACCCCTGGCATGCACTTCCACAGAATACATTATGTACGTATTATAATGATCGCGCTACAAGTAATTGTAAATCGTGATTGACAACTGGCATCAAACTTAAAATTGAAAAAGTATTTAACATTTTTTAAACAAGTTAAAGTACATGGTCCGATCGAGCGGGCAAATACATGTACATTGGCGGACACATTTTTATGCCGGTCTTTGCTGTCCCCTATAGAAGGACCGTCTGTGACGCAGAGCTCCTCGCCAGTTCAACCCTTTTGACTCTTTATTTTTTGTCAGCCTTGCACGCCAAGCGTTAGTTTTATGTATTTAATATATCGTGGCGAGCTGCCGCGTGGAATATGAATTAGTGTTTGCCGTTTCGAGTGATTAGCGTCGTAACCTCTGCTCGACGAGGAAAAAAGACGTCGAAAAAATATCCGCACGCTTGTTCTTGATTCATTGATGATGAAGTTCTAAAATAAGCACTGCACCCAGCGGGCAAAAAATGGCTACGCGCGACGCCCTGGCCGCGTACACACATACTCATACAAATGGGTAATAATAAAAAAATTCGGAAGAAAAAAGAACATGGCGGAAAATGCAATAGCCACGCATGCACGCGATGCCGGCTACCGAGGTGCTCTTTTTCTCGCCTCGACCAATCATCGACTGCCGCCGCAGGCTGCCACTAGGTGGTGCTTGCTTGGGAGCGCAGCCCGGAAGAGTTCCTCTTTGGAGCGACTGTTTGGCGGAGGAAAATTGGCCAAAGGCGAATTCCACTTGTTGAACGATTTTGGTAGCACCCTGTAACGAGCCAAGTAAATTGACACATGCTTATACAGTGTGTGTTCCTGTAATTTGGGCATGACATGTGTCTGCGTCTAAATAAATATCCTCCTGTGACCCCAACTAAATATTGTTGAGGAATACGCCTGTAGTGATGTTGACTACAGTTGATAGGAAATATTAAAAAAATAGACTCGGAATCGCTTTTCAAAAATTAGTTTTTTGGCAGGGACAGAGGGTGAGGATTCTATGGCGCCATGGGACCAATCGAGCCTAGATGCTCGATACCACAACCTTTTGATCAGGGGTGATGTGGTTTTGATGTGGCCCGATCACTGTCCGTCGAAAAAATTTGTGCGATTCTCTTTAACGTTTTGGTGCACTTCGAATTACCCTACTGTGCAAATTGGTTATTTTCTCTGCGGAAGACCCATTTCTATTTACGAATATATAGTATTTGTTGCAGTCTGCACATGCTCACCCACATTGTTCATCTAGTATTTGTATACAGCGATAATGGCGGTTCTCTCTCGCTCTCACTCTATGCGTCTCTCTGTCTCTCCCCGGAATTTGTCATCCACCGGAAGTGTAGGCGGCGGTAGTGGTGATCGCTTCGCCGTGCTGGAGAGGCGGCTCATTGTTGCCCGCCTCATTGTCATGTTAATTCGAGGCCGCCAATCTGTCAACGCTGGAGTCGTTGTCGTTCTCTTCCCCCCTCACCACACCACACCACCCTCAACCAACCTCCCATCCTCCACCCCCACACGTCACCGCCCGCTTGATTAATGCGACTAGGATGCCAGATTAAAGCCACGGCTGACAACAACAAAAAAAATGACAATCAACAACAACATTAAAACTTTGCCCGTAATTGAATTTTTCAGTTTAGTCGATTGCGTAATTACCGACACTGAAGAAGGCCAGCGAGATCCCATGTGCCGTAATGGATGAAAGGGCTTCGAGAGAGCAGGGGGAGGATAAGGAAGGATCGGGGTGGGTGGGAAAGGGGGTAGAGGTGGATGGGAGAAGGGATTTGAAGGGGTTGTCTTTCTCGTCTTGTCGATCGATCTATCTCATTCGTAATCCGCCTCATCTGTGCGCTCGGCAGTTTTGAGATGAAAGCTAAACATGATACTTGCCTTCGGCGCATATGCACTTTTGGACGCTTAGGTATTTGATTTCTTTTTTACTTTCGAGATGACACGAGAATATTTTAACTCTGTTGTTACACTGTATTCTTCAGTCTTGGTTTTGGTGTGACGGTGAGACAATTATCATTACCTAACAAAAACAGTCGAGTTATTCGAATCTGGCCAATCTGTACACTGAGCCTACCGCCATTTAATTTATAAACATCGACACCGGTATCGTATACGAATACAGTGGGTTCATAAACATTGGTATTGATTGGCGGATTGGTTCATGTGCATGGCATTAAGTGCATTGTTCAGACTTTCAATATATTGTACCTGTACAAAGGGTCAGCCCCGCCATTTACACCCACCGCCATACAGACGCATAAAGGACAATTTCAAAATTGATTTCGCTTTTTAGATGCACTTATTTTTATTGTTTTTGTCTGATCAATAATAATACGAGTAATAATAACACAACAAAGCATAAAATTAAACGCGCTGCAATAATGATCGTAATGACAACCGTGTAGACAGGAGCCGCAATGGGTCTAAATCTATAATGGCGTCGAGCCACTGCCGTTTAAGAGTGGGTCGTGTAACAGCGATCCTAGCGGTTACCGATTAATTTATGTTAGGTTTTTATTTCGCATTTCGAGGTTTAATTTCATCATACTGTTGTCTATGGTGGACTATCTATTTCCCTATGCAAGTTTAATTTACTCACATGCTGGAGGAAAGTAGATATTTTTCACTACAATATTTTTTCAATAATTGTTATAGCACATATTTGCTTTTTTGGATTTGGTATTTGTGATTTCACCACTTTCAACGGGAACAATGTTTTTGTACACTACAGAAATTATTTAGAGTCTCTAAAAAATTGAAATTAGGTTTTCGTATTGAATGCGTCCGTAATCTTCATTGTGTCTCAATTAGTTATAGACAATATGAAAATGAAATCTGAAAATGATAACTCGCAATTGCGTCATCGTCGTCCGCTAGGTCTGCTCTGCGCGACTCCTCTAATCACACCACGCCTACACGGTACACACATGCACCGGAGTTTTATTAGTTCATTATTTTTAACGAGGCACCGAACTTATATAGTTAATTGCCGTCCGTTCAGATCGGACAGCACTGGAGCGCGACTGGCCACCCTCCCTGGTCCAGCCGAGCGGAGCGGAAGAGCCCCGGGCGGCAATTCAGGACGGATGTTCCGACTTCCGGGCGTATTTCGAGGTAGTTCCACCACCCCCAGGTATCCCCCTATCGCAAACACCACCCTCGCACTTGCTTAATAGGAGTGGGATTTCAATTGGTATTCCGAAATTTCGATCAAAATTCAGGGAAGAAATACGTCTGATCATAAAATTATTTTTAAAGTCTCCAAAATATTCTTATGTCACACCTTTCGTATTCATATACGGTTCGATAAAAAGATAATTGTTTTGAAAGTCACAGCAGTATATGTATATGTATACAGAGTATATGTACTGATCTGTTGGGAAGAGTGTCCAAGTATCTCTTCATTGACTTAATTGTTATTTACTCGTATAAAAAATATTGTTTAGGGGGTTTACCGGTGATTTAACATGTCAGTGTTATTTACTCGTACATGCTAAAGGTGTTGTTAGAGGAGAGTAAGCTGCTTCGACAGCGGTTCTCCCCCGAGGCTTCGATGGAGGAAAATTAAAAAATAGTGTATTTACAGTTAATTGTTTGGCTTACAGATCATACTGTATGTGTTCTCGTATACAGAAGATTCAGTATAAAAACTAGCTATTATAATTTCTAGGCCAGAAACTAGGTTTAAAAAAATGATTGCACTGTATTCAAATTTGTTGGGTAGTGACGAAAGTTTTAGTTAGCGGTTGTCTAAGTATTTCGCAAATCTTCAATTTCTTTAGTTACTTCAAAAACCTGTAATAAGTGAAGATCGTAAGTAAACTTTGTTTATCGACGACCTTGTTTATCGATTGCAGGCTATCAATCAATTCATATATTTATCAGTTATCAGTCACGCATACGTAGAACTGAATATCAAGGCTGCCATTTCAACTGATTTTATTCGTTATCTCGATTTTTCAAATTTAAGAATCTCAACCTTACATGCAGATTTTTTGGAAACCATCAAATGTTTTCGAGCCGAGATATTTTAATGTTAGCAATTTTTTTAATCATTTTTTTAAACTTATTTTGAAAGCATTATTGCAATTTTAGGGTTTTCAATGACTTTTTAGTTATACTGGTAGGATTATTTCTTGGAAAGTGATTGCAAGTTTACTTAAGATCCCTGGATTTTGTGATAATTCGGCTTGTTGCTCGTACAAAAAATACAAAAAAATTACGTTGCACTCTAATGGTTACTTTCACTCATTTCTCGCAATTATTACGAGTAATATAGTTTGATTCTTCGGAGCACATTTCAAATACCAGCCAATAGCAACGCACCACTGGTGGGGCAACAATAGAAAAATCAATAATGTCTATGCTGTGAGATCTCCACGATTTCTCCCCACCCCCCTCGTGACAAAGATAGCCCAGAAGAAGCAGGGGGGAAAAAGGAAAGGCCCCCACAATGTTGTTTTATGTGTTACGGCGGGTAGCGAAGACATAAACTAGCCCAATTTTCCCGATTAAATCTTTAAATTATAGGCGTCCGTATAAAAGCTATGTTTCATCATTGCTGACTAATGACAAAACGAACGAAGTAAGTTCCACGATGGCGGGTTCAGATAAGCCGCGTACCCCTTAGCATGGCAAATTATATAAAGTGTCACTGCATGGTATAGGGGCTTCAAATGACGTTTACAAATTATTCCCTATTTTATCTTAAGATGATACCCTGTTCTCCATCTTATATTCTGTTCGCCAATTACTTCAACGCATACATTTTCATGTTTCTAAAAAGTCATTCCTAAACACAAGTCTCCGGTGTATTCTGAAAAATCTTAAAAGTTAGGGGAAACGTTTAAATGATACGAAGCGTAAGCTGAGGAAGAATGGTGAACGGTCATTTTTGACTAAAATTATTCTGTCTGCGCTGAACGAAACCAACGCCATGATTTGTTAGTGATGAACGTCATTTTCTGAACGTGTCATTATTCTTTTTTTTTAAATCGGGCTAACAAACATTGGGTGTGGCGATGCGCCGTACCCAAACGTGTACGCACTATCGATATACGGAATGCGAAGTTTGTTGTAGGCGCTTGAAAGTTGCCTCCTCTCGACACGGAACGGCGACCATTCAACCGTTGACATTGATTAAATGAGGCCGAGATACGAACCTGAGAACCTAGCTTTCGTCCAAAAAAAAATGCTCAGTATTGGCATGCTCATCACGTTTATTGCAAACAAAATCACCGCAACTCACTGTGGCGGGAAATGGGGAAAAGGGATGGCAACAGGAGAGAGGGGGGTGGGGGGATAGCGCCACATCAAGGCCTGTTAAGGCATCCATTTTTTGGTTGTCCAGGTTATAGGTTGAGCAGGAGAGGGAGGACCCCGGTACACGTTAAGAGCTCACCGTGTTTATAATTCCGGAGCCGCATGGTGCTGGCGCGCGAGAAAGACAGAAAAATGTTGAAGGGGAAAAAGCCGCCGTTCGGTCGCTAGCAATATTGACATGACGTAAGTCTGTTTAATCCCCGCTAAATGACGGTCTTAATCCCGGGGTTGCGCGAGCGAGTGAGAGTCCGCCGGGACTACTATACACATAAGTATGCATGGCCCGTCGATGAAACTGAAGAGAAGAAAAAAAATCATCAACGTTGACATCGCATTATAGAGAAAAAAGATTTTGCACTCGTCGTCGCGAGCGCTGCGATTAGAGGTGTTTCTTTGAGCGAGCGGAGTACCTGGGCGCTGATCATCAGGTCGTGTTGGCAGGTTCAGCGCGGCCCGTTGACGGTGTGGCACCCGCGGGCCGCGAGAACCGTTTGTCACTAAGAAGGATGTTGCTGGCGCCTTGATCGATTAGGGGGTCGAACATGTATGTGACCAGCTCTCCAGCAGCTCTAAATTGGTGAAATTCCGTGAAAAGATATCTTTTTTTATCAAATTGTCTCAATTTTTGATAAAACGTTTCGTCAGTCCCACCATTTTCTCTATTTCTAGTTTCCTGAGCCCTAATTGACTCAAAAATCATTGTATCTCCATCCAAAACTATCATTAAGATTTACAAAATAGGGATCTTTTCCTGGATGTTATTGAGGATGTGGGAAAAATCGGTAAGTGTGAATCGCCGTCGTCCTTTGTCGTCAGTTGCAATATGGTTCTCAGTTAGTTATCCTTATCGAATAATAGTGTTTTCTATTATTTTGCTTGAGAGTTTCTCGCCGACTCTGGTCGTCTTTTTTTCGTCCGGTGCTGTCCCGGAGACAACCCCTATTTTATTATTTATTATGAATATTTTATTTCCTAATAAAAATGTCTGCAGAAAATTGACTGGCTGAAACCTCATTCATATTATTCAACAACATCACGTCTGTCGTCCGCAATGCCCTCTTCTGCTAACGAATGAAAAAGTTCAGATTCAGAAGTGCTGGTGATTTCCTATATTCTCGTTAGCTTTTTGAGATTGTCGTTTGCTGAAGTGACAATCTCGTTTGTCTGTTCAGTCAAAACGCATCGGGATATTTTTTTAAAATCAAAATATAATTTTTGGCGTGGGGTTCACCAACGTCACCAACAACCTCTGCCATCCATCCATCCATGCGTGTGCAGTGTGACCAGCGAATAGACACCGATTTAAATTGGTGACCCTCTGACTCGATCTGAACGATTTAAAAACCAACAACATTCAACAAGAAAGGGTAAGTCAATGTTGACATACTCGAGTTATGTTTCGTCTCGGTTCAAGTGGAATCTGAAGAAATCCTGCAATTACCAAATGCAAACTGGAGATGTAGTTTCGACACTCGATCAGTCACTTTCATATGTTTCGAATTTATGTCTATAGCAACCGATTTGCGCGTCCGGGACCAAGGGATAAATAGAGGATTAGACTGCGCCTCGGCACTATCCCACACCAACCCGCAAGTCTCGCAAGTTGTACTGATGGCACGCTCTATTCGTGAATGCTGAATAGTGTCACTCGTGGAGAGGAGCTTTTCGCGTTCTACTTAAAAGCCAGTAAAAAGCCTGACACGCGAAAACCTCGGAGATTAGACAAGTAAAATGCGCCGCCGTTAAGAACACGTAAACTCGGGGATTTCGTCCCATTAAAAAAGGAAATCCTTATCCTATATACATCCTTTGACTGATATACAGAGGACACAAATAATGGACACAATAGTTTAATATGGGGATATACCATACGCACTCCCATCCCTTACATCATCTTAATATCTCACCCGGACTCACCGTGGTGTTCCACTCGGCACGTTGAACCGTTGTGTACCTGATCATTGCCTGGTTTGTTGTGTTTTCTATTGTCGCCGTTGGTGGCACTTCATTCGTTTTGGACTTCCAGTCAACATTCTCAACTAATGACGTCACGTATGACTTTTGATGCAATCAGGGCCCAAGTTATTTACTTGGATGAGTGCCAATCCCGTTCAATTACGATTTTTCGTAAAAATCATTCAGACAGGTGGACAATTGCTGCTTGCTTCCATTGATTTGCATTTTTATTTTTACAAGACTCTTTTTAAAATATTCCTGTAAAAATAAAAATGCACTGCCTAGAAATTACACTCCGAAGTTTAAAAATTGCAGTTATTATTCTGGCTAAGCCAAGCATGAAAATTTAATGATTTTTTTTAAAAAATTCAAGTTCAAAAGTTGTTATCCAGATTTCGGCATAAAGGTAGCCAGCCTGTAATAGCGGCGTATTTTGATAATGCGAGATGTCCCCAATACTCTCTATAATATAATCGAACCTGTTAGACCAGCTGAGGAGAGACGGTTCGGCAAGACACAGCCGAAGATGACCACATCCCGTTTGCCCTTGGATTTTTCGTTTATGGCGCGGCGGCATTTTTCTGCCGAAATGGCGACGCCTCCCAATCAAGGTGTTTAGGTTACGGCACTGCTCTTCGAGTCTTTGGGCGATGGCCGATCGGCAAAGGTGGACTTGGACTGGTCGACCGCCCGACGGCCTCGCTGGCGAGTTGTGTCCTCCCGCGATGAGCGATTAGGTTGTATCCGAAAACGAGTCAAACATGCGTGCTATTATATAAAGTGACGCGTCTATATTATGAAACTGGCAGCTATTTTTTATTTTACGTTTTGACCTGTACGTGTTTCAATGAAAACATTATAATTTATCTTATAGGCGGTGTTAATCAACCTAAGTAAGCACCTCAGCTTTCGAAAAATCGAATACTCATTAGACGAGTAAACCATAAGAGGCGTATCACACAATTTCTCGATGTTGTTTTTCGAAACTGGCGTAACTCTGCTTGGGCATGTGGACGAATGTGAGTTGTGGACTTACGCCAATCGATCGAACCAAAACCGATGGTGTACGCATGCCGGCATTTTCGGAGGAACCCTCAATGTTCGGAACTTTTGCGTCGTACCTCTAGAGCCAAGCAGAAGTTCGCAGGTACCACGAGAAAAGAAAACAGGTGGGGAAGACTATTGCCGCGTACGTTCGCGTAAGCTGGAATAATTGGAAAGCGTTCGACAAAAAAGTGCGCAATATTTGCAAAAAAATTACGTATTTTGTATCTGTGTGTGTGACTGGCAACTTTCATTTTTGTCTTAAGTTTACCGAGTAAATATGACGTAGTAGGGGTCGTCGCGGGTGGCCCTCCACTTTCTCGAATCGAAGGCGATCTCCGGATAGCCTAACGTTACTACTGATGATGTTGGGCAGGCTTGATTTCGCGGACGGCGGTTCCTCCAACGGTCCGCCCGTAGAAAAGGTGAGTTTATGCCGAGCTGAGTTTGACGCCAGAAATTCAACGTATAGACACGTTGCGAACGTTGCTAACCATTAAATATAATATATAATTTTTGCTCGATAGATGCTGTTGTATAAAAAACTATGGCACCTAGCGTCTTCAATTCATGCTATCCCAAACTTTGAGTTTACTATCGTTTGGTCCGCAGACGAGCTCTTAACCAACAGTTAACTGCAAGGTGTACGCGTTACCCTAAAAAAATCGATACCAATTAAATCTACTTCAGTTGCTATCAAGAACCGATGCTGCAAAGAACTTGTTTTTGAGTTTTTCATACGTACGTTACACTCAGCGCAAGTGACTCATGAATGTAGACATGCCGTTGACGACGAGCTATTATAATGTAAAACATCCGTCTCATTTTTTCGAGAAACAAATAGACATTGAATACACAAAAAATGTCACCTCTTCTCTGAAAAAGAAATGACGTTAGGCATGATTTCTGCTAAATACGTTACTCGTTCGTACGATATTAATATCGAAGTTAGTTTGGTTTTTCATAGTTTTGAAGCTATATACTGAACTCTTTTACTCCTGATATCAACATTGGGACCGACCCAATTCCAGAGACTGCACGATTAAAAAAATAATATAATTTTTAGCCTACATACTTCTATGAGCTTTCGATTCGATAAATATTAGACTTGGAGTTTTTTTGAAGTCAATTAATAATTAGATGAGAGAATATCTAAAGAACTATATATTTCCTCGAAATTATGCAATTTATTTGGTCCCCTCGGTTAATTTGAATTCATGTTGCATTCGCTTCTTTGAAACGTGTTATGAGAAATTCTTTTCAATGCAGAATTGTGCAAACAGAATTTAGGGAATCCGAACTTTGAAAAGTTGTATCATTTCGTCAGTCACGATCACGCACGCCTCCTAGTGGTAGTGATGGTGTGTTGTGAGGGGGAGATAGGGGTTATGTAGAAGATGAACTTGCCCTGGGGATTGTTGGAGGGGGGAGGGTAAGGAAGGAGGGGAGGGTGTTTATAAGTGAGGGGGGTACAACTGGAATTTGGACGAGGGAGAGCGAGAGAACCCTGTAATGAGACTGGAGAGAGGGCGCTGATGATAGGGAGTGTAGTCGAGCTGATTATACGCTTTGGCTCTCGCCACGCCACGGCGGCGGAGACGAATTCCTAGCCGGACTCCGTAGCGTGTCATTCGGCAGGGGGTGGAGGGTCAGACCGGCGGCAAAGCCCGAGGGGGTGAGACCAACTCCACACGCGCCCGGCGGTCACGTTTGGCGCCCCGGCACCCAATGACCCGTGCATGCCAAGTCGTGTCAGGTGCATGAGCTTCGTGTCAGTCGTTGCCAGTCAAGTATGCCGCGTCCTCTGACCAGGCGCCCCAACTGATTAGGTCGACAGTGAGTTCGATAAAACAGGCGGAGGGGAACGCGTGACTCGGATCTCCCTCAAGACTTATTGATCTTCAACAGTGAGCGCATCGAAGGTCAGAGAAATTGATGCAATTTATAGATGTAGTTCGATCAGCTTGGACGACCTCTCTGATTGGCGGATTTTTTAAATCAATTATTTCTATATCCCTTTTTGGAGAAGAGCATCATTGTCTGAAAACAATATTTATCTGCGTTTTTTTCATTCTGCGATTTCCTATTTCATCCTGGAATGTGGTTCACAGGAGGATTGCACACCACAGTTCATCTCTCTTCGCGTGAATTTATGGAGAGACTTGGGTGTCCATTGGTTACATTGCCATTCACAGAGAGGAAGCTATTAAAACTCATATTTCTGAGAATAAATGACTGAAAGCAGATTGATAAAATGAAAAATGATAACAATCGTTTTGTCGCATCGCATCTATACGTGATATGCAGGGTTCATTAAAGCCGAGCTCTGAAACTTCGTCTAAAGCACGTTCACTAAAAGTACTTCCATTGAAATACACGTAATAGTGATAATGTGGCGCAGCTCAGTCTGAACTGCAAGTTTGACCCCAAAGGTCCATTTTTTTAAATGGGAAATTTCTTCCACATTTGTTATGCCTATCGACAACTGCAGAAAAGGTGGCCTTCTATTCTCAACTACTAGAAATCAGTGATACGGGGTTTGTGTTTGTGGGGGAATCTATATTTAAGATTATCACGGTCACATTGCACATTGGATGTGCACCCGGCTGGAACCGTCCCGAGGTGAGGCGGCGACTTTGCTCAATTATGCACGGAAAGCCGACGCATTAACGCGAGACAACAGAGAACAGATTATTTACCTTGACAATGTTCGCAGCGCCCCCTGCCTGGTGGAGCACCTCGCCACATGTGGCATCTTCGCGATGTGGGAGGCCCGCATCACTCGAAACGAGTCGGCATCTCGTGCTCCACTTTAATACATTGTGTGTTGTGGCGCGCTCTGGTAGGGACAAAGAAAAATTGCATCCGATCAAATCGGTTGTCCGATCAGTGATTTTTTCAAAGGAGGGGGAGACTTGAGTCGGCAGCTCTAGGAGCGACTAGCCAGTTTGCTGTCCCCGTATCGATATCCCATGCATCCCAAACAGAGCATTACCAAAATGTACTCTTTGTTTAAATTATTTTCCGCGCACATCACAACCGCACTACAGGAGTTTCTGTACATCTTGAAATTGAGCAACCTGGTCGCCTTCGATTAATCTATGACGAGTTAACTTTTTAAATTTTAATGTTTGTCCTCCAACGAGTATGTTTCGCAATGGTAGACAAAGTGGCGCATATAATCTTTAGCAGGCATGACTCATGTTAATGAGCAGTTTTCCCTTGTGTGTGTTTTTTGTGCACGACACGATTTTTCCCATAAGCTCATTAAATTTATACTTTTTTGAATATTTAAATAGCTAGATTTGATGGAAGAAGTTTTGAATCGCATGTTTTCAAAATTTTGCGCTTCGCGTAATTTCATTTTGTTAATTAATTTTACTACTGGTGAAAATGTGCCCCTCACATAGTGTCTTAGCATCAAGAGGGGTACTGAGATTAAGTGATGGTGTAGTGTAAGTGTCGTGATGGGGAAATAAAAAAAAGTTTGACATGCTCAGGGCGACCATTCCAGGACTATGGGAAATAGTTATCTGTATTGACGTATATTTGTTCTCTCCCCCCAGACTCTATGAAGTATTTTTGATATCCCTGTTGGTAGCTATTGATTCACTGGCAACTATTGGTATATCGGCAAACGCCAATTGTGCACTTAAATCATACTGTACGTACACCATGGAACCAAGCATGAGATGATCGATCGTGTGAGCCAGACTATTCAGTAACTAGTGAGAATGACCAACGGATAGCCTGAAATTGTATTTAATGTAGTGCTGTAAGTGTATGTTCATTTTAATCACAATTTATTTCAATTTGCGTACGTTTTGTACACCCGGATTTTTTTTTCCGAATTAATGAAAAGTGACAATTTTAAAACTGAAACGGTGGAGGTGAGGGGGTCGGGCGACTCGGGGACATATTTTTCTCTCTCGGTCCAAGGCGCCTCAATTTCTTCTGGAGACTCGACACTGCTTGATGATGAAAGAGGCTTCAAACTGTATACCCACGCACTAGGGCGAGAGAGAGAGAGAACGCGATGACAAATGACGCCAAATAATCCCGAATGGAAATAACGAAAAGTCCGCCGACACCAATTACAACTTGCTCGTGCACGGAAAAGAGAATTCTTCACTGGATCTCTCACCTCCTCTTCCCCCCACGGATACCACATCATGCACTCATCGTCGTCCTAACCAGGTCTCCCCCCCCCCACTCCAACTTTTTTTCTTATTTTTTTTTTGTCCCGTGATTTTTTTCTGGACTTTCAGAATCGTAAATGCAACGAAGGAAAGTCATTTATCAAATTGCGCGCGCTGTCTTCCCCCTCCCCCTTCACAGCTCACCAACCTCTGGGATGGCGGCAGAGGGCGCCACCCCCGCGTGCGGTCATCTTCGAAAAGAAAAGCCCGGTAGCAATGCTTTTTTTTCTTCACTCTTCTCCCTGCGACGTGATGGGCACTTTATATTACTACAGAAGTGCAAAACGCTTATGCTGTACGTATTTCGACGTGGCCGTGCGCCGGTAGATGAGTTGCGGGCGAATCATCTTCCGCGGAAACGTTTGCCGCTATTTTTTCTCTCTTTTTTTTAAAGTAAATTGCGCTGACCTGGACACGGTGGCGTGAAATACTTCTTCGATGGGGAAATGGTCGACTCCGCGCATGATTTAGTGCGGGGAGACATACGCACGATCCGGGATCGGTGGCACCACTACTGGGGTGGATGATCACACCATGCTCATCGTGCATTATTTGCGGCATAGCTCATCAATTTAATCAATTAAATCGGCGCGACACTTCTCAAGATTCTGAAAGATGCACCAGCATCTTGAAAGGTGAAATTTTAAAATACTGTTAAAAAGAATTCAGAAAACTACTGCAAAGTCAAGTGGGGGAAATAATCTTAAAAATGAAGACGTAACTGTAAGAGGCATGCAAGAAATTGAAATAATAATTTTTGACAACTTGTATGCGTTTTTAAGATATCGGCAAGCTTGCCACTGAACTTATCGGTGTCAGGTTTCGGCCATCATCTGCTTTTCGGAGTTGGCGTGCTCAGCGATTGAATTGATTCACAGGTTGCAAGAAGTCTGTCTATCTCATGTGCGTGTGTGGGTCGTGGAAAGAAGCTGGTGTCTGGTCTGTCTGCTCCCTTCCCCCTTAAAGGAAGGAGCAAGCACACCAGTCAGTTTTGGTGGGGTCTACCTTGATAGGACGACCAGATATTGGGGTTTGTTCACTCACTGTACACACAAGCACACATCCACATCGAAGAGTGTGTCACGTTCATTTCACGCCCAATTTCATGCCTCTGAGCCAATTTGCTGACCGCGGCCGTTAAAACAACGCCGCCGCTCACCGAATTACATGCAGACTGTCCTTCTAAGACCTAGCATCAAATTATGGTCAAATTCGAAACTTTAGGGCATTCAGTAAATACGAGTGAGAGTATATGGGAATTTGTTTTAGTTTTAATTATATTTGTACGTCCATCTCTGCAATTTTAATTATATTTGTACATCCATCTCTGCGCTTTCTTTAGATTTGGACGTGTAAAAACATTTATAGCGGGAATGCACTTTTATTATCGCTCGTATATTGAGGTTCAAGGTGGAGCAAATTTGAAACATTTCATTTAACTCCCAGTGTTTTCCATCGAGTAAAATTATTTTCCATGTGTGTTTTGGCGAAGCGCCTCTTGCGGTGAGGATTGCATAAATGACTCTCAGAAAGAGTCCAACGTTCAAAGGATTAAGAGTTTTTGGAAACGATATCTCAAGCTCCAATCGTGACAGGTGCACTGTTCGTTGACAATTTTGGCCAGGACTCTCTTTCCACTTTAGAAATAATAAATCCTGGAAAGAAAATTAAAAAAAGAAACATGAGGAATTCTGGAGTGGAATGGTGGGGTTCATGAGGATAGAAGCGGCGTTGGAACCTCGCGAGTCCGCGAGACGACCCTCTCCTCCACCCCGTGAAACAGACGCCGCGCAGCCGGGGGAAAACGCGAAAAAGATCCCAATCGCCCCAGCAGGTTCCGCCCCGTCACCAACCGTCCGCCGCGCCTCCCCTCGGGCGCTTTTGGACGCGGAGATGGGGGTCGGGGCGCGAATATTGCTCGGGAGATTAACGGCCTGACCCATAAATTTCTTAGCCGATATTTTCATATTTACGCCGAAGAAAAAAAGGCACCATGCCACCAGACTCAATCTCTCTCTCTCCTCCCCCTTGCGAACTTCATTCCGCCGCATCTCTTTTAAAAGCTAGAGCTATACAGGACCGGCGCGATGTATTTCACCGCAGAGGGGGCTTTTGCGGCGTGTTATTTAAGGTCTGCATCGACGCCTCATTTTCCCATTTCCCAGCCTTTCACAACACGCCACGTAAGTGAATCGAGAGGACAGTCAACATACCCCTGAGATCCTTAACTGCCCAATCTGGCCACACATTCTCTGAAATGTTCCTGAAAAGTGAGAAAATTATTCAGAGCGGGAAAAATGTACCAGAACAAAATGGTTTTCCTCACAAATGAAACTAGAAAGTTCTTTGAAATTTTCTGAAACCATAAAACGTTGATCTACTGCTTCTAGGATCCGTATTCGATGACGGACTGCGGTTCGGCGGTCCCGGGTTCGATTCCCGGCGCGGGCTTTGACTCGGGGTACTGGTGAAAATGTGCCTCTCACATAGGGCCTAAGCTCTGAGAGGGGTACAGAATCTTCCTGTGTGATCCGTCACTTCAGTGAATTAAAAAAAAAAAAAGAAATAAATTTCACAAATCTTCAAAGGCTTCATGTATTCGTGAAGATCTGTCGTAAACTTAGGTTTATTGACGATCTTATTGCCGATTTTTAATTGCAGTCCAAGCAATTTTCCACTTATTATTCCTTATATCGAAAGAAATTATGTTAGTAACGCTGGTTATCAACTGGCTATCTAATTGAGTGAAAGTCGTTAGCGTAATTCTGAAAACATTCACAATTAGAAGTGAAGTTGGAAGAAATTCCAAAAATTCTTAGTTCTTTTGTTTTTGTTGATCATGCCCGGACAGCACAGCTAGGTGCTGTGTCTCAGGAAAAGGATGATAGGTGGCTGGAATAGGGAGGGGCCAAGGGGGAATGAAACGTTAACTGAATTCCCGGTTCGGCTAGACTTGAATCGCATTGGGCGTTTGTTGGGTAAACACGGCTTTGCCAACGGAATCTGTTGCCATTTAATGTTTAACACGCACTTGGCGTTGGCGAAAGTGTGAACTGATACCCCTCAATCCCCTAAGGGTACACGCGTTTCACCCGCCATGGACTGGCACGTTTCTTTTTCCAAACAGAGGCTTATAATTCCAAAAGATATTGAGCGCCGGTCAATAATTTTACCGACGTGTTTCCGCACCCCCCCCCCCTCCATCGTTTCACCATCTTAGTCCCCCCCCCCCTTAAGATGCCATAGGAAATCGACGACCCGTGCGAAAGAGGTGTTTGTGTTTGGTGATGCTGTATGCGAGGGTGTTGAACCCATCGAGGTCTCCCCGCGACGTCTCAGTCATAATTTACAACCCCCCCCCCCTTTCCCAGAATATGGAATCGCGTTGCACACCCCTTTGGGGGCATCCGACCACCGTGTGGCTGGAGTTGCCTTGTCGGAGACACCTGAGAATTATGATAGAGAGAATTTATTCGCCGTTCTTACGTTTGAGTGGATGTGGATGTATGGGGCATTGAATTGTAGCCGATTAATCATTGGCTTTCTCATCCCGGAACACGATGGGTCTGCAATCCCAATTCGCGCGTTCGATCCGTTTTTACAACACTGCAAATGAAGGATTCTTAACTTAACAACGTCTCGTGCGTTAAAGCGTTGTCGCCCATTATATGAAGTATCTGGTGTTTTGATTTAATTTTTAAAACTCCTGCAGGAATTTATTTTTAGAGTAACCGCAAATCCTATTATAACAACTTTCGTGGAAAGAGGAGTTGTTATGTTAATATATGCCTTCCATGAATGACCTCATAAATTTTAGGGCCCCTTCAAAACAAACTATCAATATTTATATGAAAATGAATACCCATTACAAATCTTAGAATGGGACGTCAACGTTTTAAAGCAAAATTAAGGCACGCTGATTTACAAAATATAGGGCCTAAGAACTTAAGACTTATTTCTTGAATAGAACCCGACTGATATATGCGCAGCCAAGCAAAATCAGGTCAAATGGTGCTGAATAAGAAACTTATTTTTTGACCACATGCAAATTATGTCTGTAATTAATATGAATGTTCCATATACAGCATATGCGCCAATTTTGAGTGTCAGTGCAGTCCTTGTTTAAATGTGCCACGAAATATTTTTTATGAGCAGTGTCTGCGGTAAAATAAAAATAGAAATTCAAAACGAATCCCATGCAAACTTATTTTTTAAATTACAAAACTTTAACGAGGAATTGCGATCTGACATTTACATGTGTTTCTGTATATAGTGGGTCAATTGTATCTTCAGAAATACTCATTATGCGAAAGAGATGTTTGTCCGACAGACCAAGTAGTGCAATACGAAGTCGGTCTGGTCGTATCTCTTTCCATAGTTTTTGTCCTTCACGCGCGTCCCGACTGATTTCTGCGCAGTTCTCCTGGCCCGGCGATTCGGAGAAATTTCGTAGCAGCAGTGGTCCTGTGAGGCTGGAGGGCGCATTGCAAAGTGTCACTCAGTCGGACCGCACCGAAGCTCGTTTTTTCGAGTGAAAAACAACTTACTGCCGTGCCACGAAGCAACAGAGCTGGCCACGACCACGACCACGGTGCCAATGACGTGCATAGACTGTATATACAGCGAACATCCCGTGGCAGAATGAATATGAGCGTTATTCTTTTAATTTCGAAATTTTATAAACCGGTTCAGGCTTGTACTTAAGCACAGGATAGCGCTACAATCGCCGATGTCACCACCCACTGATAGGATTTTCAACAGTGTCGGCATATGCTTGTTAATCACATGTGCTTAATTACCTGAAGTTGTCCTTACGCAGATGATCATGTACGTACCTACAAAAGTAACAAAACGTAGTTTTAACTATTTGCTGTTAAAACAACCGGTCTTCAAATGAACCGAATCGTATCGGGGCTTTCAAATGGCAGACTGCTTTTTCTTGTGTAAATTTTATTTTTAAGCATAACTTCATGACACTCATTTACAACTGTAGAGCCATGAGGCAGGAAACCAATCTTCATCAGGGATCATAAATCTGGTAAAATAGTGCGATATTGTTCCGCAAATAGTGCGAGTTCTATTATGCAAATAGTGCGAGTTTGCTTTCGAAATTTTTACGAGTATCGCGCATCACTTTGCTTTTTGGTTATCCTAAAGCGCGGTCTACACCGAAAAAGATCGGCTCATAAGAAGCCTACCCATCCATGATCTTTCCATGTGTAAACCGCCCTTAAATCTTTGCTTTTGTGACGTTATTAGCCACTATTGCTCCTTTTATCCTAACGACAATTATCTCATTCAAACCTCCAACCTTTCCATCCTCTCCCTAATTGCCGGTGGATGGCGACACTTGTCTGATCTTTTCATTTTCCATGCACCAGGTGGCCACCACGTACTCGAAGTGAGCCCTCAATCGCCTACATCCTAATGCTATTTTTGTTTGTGAAATTCAATTCTCATGAATGAATGCAACAATTCAAAAAAAAAAATAACTTAAATAAGCAGCACTCACCGTAGAATTTGTGCCACTACATCTAGTGTAACTTTCATGGCGCTACTTGCGTCGTTGGTGAGCTACAGAGCAGCAACTTTAATTGTTTTAAATTGCCTGTAGTGAAAAACAATTTCAAGTTCGGCACAACAATAATAAAATTTTGCATGCAGGTGCTGAGATGCTGAAGTGAGGGTTAAAAAGTAGTCGTGGAGCTTCACTTTCAATAGCAGATTATACAGATCTACGGTCAGACACACTATAACCATGAGGGTCTCGCATCTTGTCTCTCCTTAGACCTTCGAAATTAGTCGAATTCTGAAAAACTCTCCCATGGCGCGCGGTTTTCTTGGCGGTGATTTCGATATCACTCCCCCAAACACACTTCTGTGTATGAAATACTTGACTAGGTGGACGTGCAGTTGGTTAAACCGCCGACTTGTGATCGATGATAATGGGTTCGATTCCCAGAGTAAACTCCTTTGTGTGGGTTCTTGATCTCGCTCTTTCCGTGAGTAGATTTGTATGCACGAGTAATATGTAATTAAGGGAGTCATTGAGTAGACCTAGACGAAGTGTAAGTAAACGTTAAAACAGATTCATAATTCGACTGTACAGTAGGTTAAGTATGTCTAGCTAAATAGTAAGTTAAGAGAGGCGATAAAGGAAACGCTCCCCCAGGATTAATCAGCTGCAATGTATCTTACTCGTATGGTAAAATTGAAAATTTTACATCTTGGCAAAATGTATCTTGGTATCTTGCATTTTAATTGAGCAGCTACTACATTTTTTAGTTCGTCGGCTCATTTTTCACTCACACGATTGCCACCATTCATTGGCTAATGAAAATGGGCCCATTTTGCGTCAATTGAAATTGCGACATTCAAAAATAGCTTTTCCATTTACCTGCGAATACGGGACATACATAGTGCATTTGCGATTCCAGGAAGCGCAGTTCGCGCGCGTCCCCAACATCCATTGTGTCCGCAAACGGGCCAAAGGCTAGCTACCTGTATAGATATACGTGTACACGGGGTGGAACGTCGCTAACGGAAGCCCTCGTTTGTCGGCTTGTCGTGGCCTTTTGTCTCGTCTGCCCGTGACACCGGATGACGCGCACCGATGTCATTCTCGGGGTGCAGGGGGGAGATGCTGGAAAAAGCCGCTTGTCGTCGTTTATTGCACCGACAAACGCAGCCCATGACGCGCGATCGATGTTCAATTTACATTACAGGTATATCGATATTTCTAATGACACCCATCCAATAGAGGTGACTCGTAAGTATGTCGATATCATGTAAAAAGGCGGATCTCCGTCGACTTCAGGTATTAATTCATACGTGCTCGTCGTGCTTCGAGTGCTATTTATTTTCGTTTACTTGTTCTTACGGGGATTTCAAATTTGAGAATTTCAATCCGTCTGTATAGGCAGTGTCAACTGTATTTTGAAATCTTAAACCGAGTAGAAAATGCATAAGCAGTTTTGTTTCCAACAATTTAGAGTAGATGGTCTGGCGTTTATTACCTGGCCTTTTAGATGAACAAATCTTTGGGTCATCTACGTGGGCCTGTGGTCTTATGAAACAAATCCTCAGTTGCATTTTGTAACTACAAACGTACAAATTTTTTTAATATATTTTTTAATTTCCCTTCACTGTAGTTTAGTCACTGCACTACAGGATTTTCTGTACTCCCTCATGGTGAGGGGCACATTTTCACCAGTACCCCGGAATCGAATAGTCGAGAGTCCGCGCCGGGAATTGAATCCGGGATTTTTCTGTTCGATCGTGGTAGCCAAACCTTACGCGCATATTTTACGAATTACGAAATTCCGAGATCTGAACCATCTTTTTATTAAATGGTCCCGTGCTGATAAGGATCCATGCTAATTAATTTTTATAAACAGGGGTCAAATTTTGTAATGTAGAGTAGTAGCTTACATGTAGTTAGGAATAAAATTGAGATTAATGAAAATGGAAATTTTTAATTGCTAGCAGAAATCTTGCTGGCGCACCAAAAACATAACGAATTTTTTCGTTCTTGATTCTTTGGCTGCTACTTGACATTTAACAATTTAGGAGATTCATTAATTCTGGAATGCCTAATAATTTCCAACTTGTCTTGGCAGAGCGCGTGTATACGTGTACATATATTTAGGCAAAGGGGGGGCACACATTATCATAACGTTAATATTCATTTCATATCCTTGCACATGTTGCTTGGTTCTCGCCACAGAAATACTGAGTTGTCCGTGTATGTACCCCCTCGTGCCATTCCACACCTATTGTGTCCGAGCGTACGTCGGGCTCACGGGGAGCATGTATTCAGTCATAGTGTCCCCCCCTCCTTCACTTATCCTCCTCCTCCCCGTGGTGATTAGCTCTATTGCACAGTCGCGTCACCAACAATCGCGCTTATATATATGTTCGGCAAACGCACCCCGGCCATTGTTGTGCCGATACACTCGCGCGTTCACAGTTAATTTTTGTATAAACACCGCTTGCATGGATTTTGGAGTGCGTGCATGCGTGCTGCTGTAGCGGCCATAAATAGTCGTTGCCACCTTATCAATGTGTGTTATGAACAGGTAACGGCAAACTCGTCGCATACCGGCCTAAATGTGAGGTCAAGAATTGAGGTTTCACGAAGCATCAGCCAATTGACCGAGCTGATCCGTGGCTACAAGAGTGCACCACAAATTAATCGCTTAACCCGTTAATATTGTGCAGAAGAGGGAATCAGTCAATCGCGAATAACGTAGCAGTACTGTAATACCTGACTTGATTTGTGGCTCGGAACGGCTAGTTACCTGTTGCAAATTTTGCCGGCAATCTGCAAACCGTGTTGTGGGTGAACTGGACAGCCGTATTGGTTATATGGACAGGTGATCCAATTTCTCCTGAGGTGGCATCGAGTGCCTGTAGGTTTTCTGCGCGACGGACAACAAACGCTAGAACAAACAAACAATTCCCGTCCAGCCCCCTCGATCGCCACCCCCGCATCCTTCTCACCCCACCCCCTCACAAAGGCAGGAATATACAATTCCTATACAGCTGCACCAGGAACTACGAACGTGTAACGTCACGGACTGCCGGTTCCCCCTTGTTCCTCTTTATTTTTTTTTTACGGCCGTTGCAGCACCATTGTCCGAGATAAAGTCCAGCAATAGCCACAGTCATGCAATTCACCTACACACGGACAATCGAGCTGCAAAACGTAATTCCCCTCATGAGTTTTCATCGAATCCTCTTCGGCTCCCACATCTAAAGTACTGCATTTCCTTTGTTTTCTTATTTTTCTTCTACAATTGCGGTTACCCCCATAGCCAACCTGCGGGGTCTAAGGCGGTTGTCGTGGACCCACCTCCCTCTCCCCCATTTGGGGGTCACAGGTATTTTCGTCCTAATTCGATATACTCCTTGAATTTGATTATTTTTATATAAATGTCTGTTGAGGATGCGTACCACTTACCATCTTTCTAGGATCAAATCCCATAATCTCGCACTCGACACCTCATCCTCGTAATATACAGAACATGTATTCGACTATAAATGCAATTGATTTCGATGTCCGCCTAAACCTGAGAAATCAGGGTCTCACCATGATAATTTCATTTTTTTTTTAAATTACGCATACAAGGATTAACATCGGGAGTTGATCGAAATAATAATTCGTGTTCGAGAGGATGCGATTCCAGTGTTATTTTTTATCCCTCTACATAATACGAACGACTGCCTCATACCACCTACCACCCTCCTTCACTCACCATCACGTCCGCTAAACAGGTGGCCATGGGATCAATGCAAAAAACATAAACAGCGAAGTGGCGACAAACCTGTAGTATTATGATTGATACCTATAGATTCGCACTATTAGATTGCACCCGTTATTTGTTATTGGCTTCGATTCATACTCGACGCAATTGGATTGATTGGCTTTTCTCTGTTTCGAACTCGATACGTTCGGGAGTTGGCTACGGAAATACCAATTTTTTTTTTTTGGGGCATTTTTTTTATTTATTTATTTTTTGTTGATGTTTGTCATTGATGATTGTAAAGAAATAGGGGTGGTGGATTAATAAATTGCAATTCGATCTCAGTCACGCGGCGAATGTGTTTTTGTCGACTGCCGTCAGCCACATATGCGAACATGCAGCGCCACGGGTGGTTATGTATACAAACTTTGTACATTTGGATCGACGTGTCACCGGCAAAAAAAAAATACCTGTCGCGTAATAGATTGTGCGTTACGAGGGGAAAAAATTAAAGGTGTGTACAGTACATGGTGTAGGGTATCCTTTTTAGTTCAATCCGGCTTGAGTGAAGAATATCTTCCTGAAACCTAAACCTAAAATTTTAGGATTTCTCTTTCACATTTCTCGGCCATAATAAAACGAAATTGTGCACGTACAGTGCAGAGTTTCTATATAGATTTCCTTGAAATTGGATTTCTTAAAAAATCGGGGTTCGAAAGAACCCTCCCCCCAAGCTGCATTAATTTTCTGATTAAGAATTGTGAGTTTTAATGGAAAACTTCCGTGGTGTATGGTATAGATTTGAGTCTAACACCCGTTGAGTGTCCCGTTAGATCACAGGGTTTTGGGGTTTGATCCATGTAAGACTTATTAGATTTATTCGAATTATTAGCTCGTATTAGATACCGGTGATCTCATTAGGATGCATTCATTTTATGAGCCTTGCCTTTTCGTGTCTGTAGCCAGAATCAATATTGAAGTAACTACGCCGAGCTTGACCTCAAATTTGCTCTGAGTCTGACCAATAAGGACGACCTAACCGGCCTCTGAAGTTAAAGCTATCTTTGAGATGAATTCAGGGAATATGTTTCTCGCAATCAGAAATGGCTTGCGAAATGGTTTAGCGACTGACTGTGGTTTCGGCGGTCCCGGGTTCGATTCCCGGCGCGGGCTCTCGAAAATTTCGATCCCG
>JAQGBY010001096.1:0-32758 GCA_034698785.1 Mycogona germanica
GCGGTACATAGTTAGTTTTTAAGGCGCTGCCTATATTCTACTATGGTACAGTTAACGATATATCATACTATTTAGATAAAGTCTGCCTACGGATTAGAGGATTGTGAGCTCGAACGAACCCCATCAATTGCTTCTCTAATTGGAATTGGAAGACGATGGTAGAACCACTTGTAGACGTAGAGTTCAATGCAAACTCCCCCTCAACTATTATCGTAATATGACGATTTGACAAGTTAAAAATGTGTCCCTGCATTCTCCAACCAGTCTCACCAATTTCTAACCTCGATCAGTTAAAAGAATACCCCGTTTATCGAACGGGCTCGTAAAGCCAGTCATATAATGAAGGCTGACCAAAACAAAAAGCAATAAGTGCAACTGAAGTGTGTTGAACGTTCATCTCATAAATTCTTAAGACCTAAAATGCGTTATCAGCAACAATCTCCAGCCAGAGCACGCAGCCAAAGAAAGAAGGCGCGACTTTCTTCAACTTTCGAATAAAAATTCCATTCAAAACTGGAAATATGATATTGTGCGAGCGCAGCATACGAGAAAGCTGCATATAACGACCCACTTAACTGTGACACACATAATGCGCTTTTGTTCGAAAAATATGAAAAACAAAAACGTAGGCCAAGACCGGCTTCCCTCCATTCGCGCCGCGCGAAACCTACATCCTCCTGACACCCCGTGTGTCCTTAGGTGCATTTGGAAAGCAAGAGGTCTGCGTGGGCACATATTGACAACAGCCGGAATAGAACAAGCGGGAACTCGATTGGGGAATCGAACCCGCGACTGCCGTAATCAATCAACTGACCTTCTGACGGGTTGTTACTCTTGAACACATAATGGAATGCGTCGTTTTATGAAGACCAAAATCTTTATAACGTCATTAGTCACACATTCTCAAACAACTTCGTTAAAACCTCTCGCGTCTAAGTCCCCCTTAGATGGCGACACATGTTTGAAAATACTATCCCTACCACCACTACCACCACATGCTTACAATCTTAACTCGTCGCGGCGTCCATAAGACTCCGTGATATTTATGTTTATTAAATTTATTTCTCATCGTTCAACAACATAAAGGCCCTGAAATAAATTTCGATAACCTTAGTCATGCGCCGCCGTCACACACAGGAAAAGTCAATTACGATAAGCGTCAGATATTGGAATAAACACGCCTTTGTCGAGACAGGGATTTACTCCCCTCTACAAATACTTGATGAAACACGTAAATGACGATGATACAACTAAACCAAACTCACTAAATTCACACAAAACATACTATTTGGCATAGCGGTGCCACTTTCATCGAAATGCAGGACGGCACAGCCACTTTTTTCCATTTCTGACGGTTGTCACAATTGACAAGTACTGTGCGTCACCTGATCACCTCTCGAATCACACAAATTCCAGGAATAACTAACAATGTTCTTAAAGTATTTGGGCTTGAGCTAGAAATATAAAAAATTCAGTTCAATTTTAGATCTCAGGAGGCTACAGGCGATTACTCGTGAATATAGCGTTGCGCAAAGAACGAATGACGGCCATCAATAGACAATTATTATTTTCGCCAAATTGCAAAAACATATATCTGCTGTGATTTCATGCATTCAGTATAATGGATGCGAGCCGAGAAACAACAAAACAAGAGATGGGGACACGCCTGCCTGACTCTCCACCCGTTGACGAGCCCTTCAAGCGGAACTCCTCCTCCCCCTGTTCAATTTCTTTTGATTGACGCTGAAAACAAACCAAAACTTCCTCGGCGCACGCGTTCTTTGGCGATTAAGGGCTTTCTTGGGCGTGTGCTCGACCAATAGCGGATATGGCATCCACCCCCTACCCCGCTCCTCCTCACGCTTTCAAGGGGTAAGATCTCGGGATCGAGTCCCGCCGATGTAACTCTTCTTATTCGTGGACTTCTGGAATTTCACATATTGGATTAGGAAAATCCGAAACAGTAGTTAGTAGGGGAAAACAAACACTTCAGTTGAGGACTGAGGACATTGTTGAGGTGTGCATTGACAGCATATGGTAGGGGGGGGGGGAGGATGTCCACAACACCACCACGAACAAATAGCCATCATGTGACGTCAAAAGCACAGATTCCGTGGCAGAGAGTGATTATGAATTCGCGTAGAAAAAGCTCGCTGCGATTCAGCAAAGCGTGCGAAGTACGGGACATTAAAATATGGACGAATGATAGACAAGGTCAGCGCTGATAATGGCTCTCTAGCGGTGTGTGGGTGAATCACTCCCACCCTCACCGACAACAGCGCCACCTATGCGCGGGGTCCTCATCGACACTACACCAACCTTCGCCACGCTCCGCTGACGTCCCCAGAACCAGAAGCAACGAACTTGACTGGTCTAGAGGCCACTATGCCACTGTCTGGAGTTGTCTTGTCCACCGATGTTCTCAGGTTCAATAGTTGCTCACAAGATTTGAAACCTGCATCTCGGATCCAACAAGCTACTGAATGCAACCCCCTCGCTCAAGTCATCTGAAGACACCACTGGAGCGCCACTCACGGCACACACTCGAACTGGCGGCCCACCTGAAGAGCGTTTGTGCCAATCACACGTGAAGAGCGTTTTATAATCACACAGTTGGGCATTGAAGAGCAGAGCCGTCACCCCATAATCGACACTAAAATGCGAACCGCGCCCGCCCCATGGGAAATCCGCGGCTAATCTTATAATGATGGGGCTGTTTCGGTTTTTGCGATAGGTTAACGATTAAGTTGGAACCGGATTTTTAGAATAACTTCTTAGAAGTTCCAGCGTCCAAATGTCATGTTTCTGTGGGCTTATATTGTAATTCTAGTGATGCGATCGGCGTTTACAAATTTTCAATTCAAGAGAAATTTCAAAATTTATGGATTATGTTCCATGTTTAAAATTCAGGTATCTTGATTCATGCTCAAAGTTTAGATTTTGTTCACCATCGATCATGTTCGAAAGTCATACGGCCATATTTTAAGTTCGAAATTCAATTGATGATCAATGTGATAAGCAATAAAATATTTTTACTTTCATTTTTTTAAAAATAAATTTATGTACAAATAGAAAACGACTTTTCAGAGTGCAACATCACTGATTACATCACAAATTACATCGCCAAAGAGCAATTCCAATTTTTGAAAGATGAAACTTCAAGTTCTCAAGATAATACTCTCCGTGGTTCAATATTTTCAGTGTCGGGACACCAAAAGAGACAGAAGATCTGATGTTGCCCATTTTTTGAACACACTAAAATTCGGATTCCAATACTCACACACACACACATCGATCAAACTGATCGAGAGAAAAAAGGTCAGGCCTGCCAAAGGGGTGGTGGTGTGTGGTGTGTTCATCGATAGGGAGTAGAGCCGGGAAGTGTTGACCGGTGACCGAGATCGCGGCTGATGCGTGCAAAGCAACCAAGATGGCGAGTTGGAAGACGAAAAAAATAAAGATTTCATTTCACGCTCGACCGCACAAATTTATACATATGCAAAACAAAACATCTCGAATTGTTGGGAGTAGTGTGTGCACACAATCCATCAGCTGTTAGATTGGGGGCGAATTAAAAGCGGGTGGACGCACGAACCACATTCCTGAGGGGACGTTTGGGGGAGGACAAATGTGTAACTATTTGCAACAGAAATAATCTTGACCACTGGGTGCTTTTCACCATTTTCTGGTTAATCGATGCTTCGAGAGGACCACTGAACCTGTTTGCTGGCTATTATTATACAGTGTCTCCATAATTTTGTCTCCATCTCATGAAGTACGAGAGGAGAAACTTCATCTGGCCCCAGAGATTTGTTAGGAGTAAGTCCCCTTAGCTGGGTCAATACTCCCACTTCACTTACCTCTATTCTTTCCATGTCTTTGCGACAATCTCAAGAGAAAGATGGAATGTCTGTTATAGTTTCAAAAGTAAAACCCCCTTTAAATAGTTGATTTAGAATGTCAGCATTCTCCTTTTGAGATGTAGCATACCCCACTGGTCCTTTCTACAAGGGGATAATTTGTGTCCCTCGCTTGCTTAAGCACCATGAGGGGTACAGAAAAACCTGTTGTGGTGCAGTGACTAGAGTGAATTTGAAAATAAAACCTGTATCACACACTCCAATAATTACTTTTTTTAAATTTTAAGTAATATTACGATCACAAATACCTGACCTTCTGATTGTGAGCTGATTAGCTTTTTATTCGCTCCCTCCCCCGAACAGCAGCGTGTAGAAATAATAGGGTTTGTTCGCCCGACCCACCTATACATGTAAAGGTGGACACACCTGCGGATAATTTATTTTTTCGCTAATAGCTATATTGGCGCGATTCACGGAGATTCCCACTCGGGCGTTAGTTACCATCGCCTAATAATGGGCGGATGCCAGGTTAGACAGACGAACAGCAGATTATAAAGTTAAGACTGTGAACCGGATGACTCATCTATATACGAAAATGCTCAAAATACTGCATTACATTTTATCCCTACGTATTGTTACCTAAAGAATAGCCTACATTTTATAAAGAAGTAAAGATTAGTGATGGCTTTCATCGTTTCAGAGGGTTTTCACTTTAATCGCATACAAGGCTATCAAGATTAAGACGCATCTTAATAGGTTGGTAAGATTGCGCCAGCATCTTAAATGATGAGCCAAGAATCTAGTATTGCCCCGACTTAACAGAAAAAGAAAAATCATCTTACAATTAAGATGTTTCTGACATTTCCACCACATCTTAAGGGAAAATACAACACAGAGCAAAAAAAAATTTAAAAAATAGGTTAAACCACAGCCCTGACCTAGAATTGTGTTAAAAAGAAATGATCACAATGAGTTAATTGGGCGACACATTTAAAATGTAATTGCTACATTTCCTTTAGTTTATTTCATCGAGCGTGACTGACCTGCGGTCATAGCAACAACAGATTAATTTAATCTAAAAGAAAAAATCGTAATAGACAATTGAGTTGGCGCTATCAATCTGGAGAAACCTTGAAATCCGAGCCATTATGCCGGCAGGGGGCGGCACCGGTAGCCAGTATTGCGTCACTTTCCTGTCCGACGAGCAAACACACAAAAACACCCCCGTGACGTGTGCAAGGGCAATCAAGCAACAACCTTCGTCGAAACTTCTCACCAACGCAAACAAACCTAATGACGCAATGGTGAACATCCACATTAGGATCGCTTATTTGTCAGCGTCAAATATTCGCACCGAGTAAACACACAAACAGAGTGATGGAGCTTCTTTACTTTTTTCCCCCCACTTTTCTTTTGTTCTCACGTTAGATCTAGCCAAGCAAGCTGGATCAAGGAAAGTGTGACTCATGACTCATGAGCGATGTATTTTGGATTAGCATATTAAGGGTAACTTAGAGCGATTGCTTTTTCAATTTTCGAAATGTCAAACAATCGAAAGAAAATGTCACGAAAGACGTAATTGCACCACTATGGCTTTCATCCCTTCATATTAAGTGTAATCAAGTTACGTGGTCACTGCGTGGAGACATGCAATCACGGGTTCTATTCCCGGCAGACACCTCTTGAAATTTTCGAGCGAAATTCCTACACACGCCTTTTTCCTTGGGAATGACAAGTACAAAGCAGGTGCTGACGTCACAGGGGCGGGCGAGAATTACTGACGTCACACTAATGGTGGGGAGGAAATTAGGTCTGGAACCGACGGATCGGAGTGAGCTCTCTCTGGTGGAGGGCGAGAATGTTGCTGCTGCCCCGTGTTGCGAGGCAATCACACAACGCACCGCACACAGCGCACAAGTCAGACTGTTTCATTCTATAGGAATGAAAAGAGGTCTCGAATCGACGTAGCGGATATCTAGCATGTGCTGCTCTCTGGTAGCTGGCGAGTATGTTGCTGCAGCCCCGTGTCGCAAGACCATTACACTGTGAGACAACGGTCAGACTCTGTTTTATTATTTATACGATATTGTTGATCGCATATCCCGCAATTGCCTTAATGCCGACAATAGTTTTAATTCCTGTTCGCCGGCGATAATGCTGAGAGGGTACATTTTGCGATGAAACCTAGTTAGGGTGTCCGCCTTTTTGGTCCAAACCCCTCCGCTCCCGCATCCCCCCCATTCCATAAACAGGATTAACTGGCAAATGAAAAGGGGATTTTCGGATCCCCACGTTTTGCTATGTCGCTACGATCTCGTCGTCTATTACGAGTCAGCGAAGGAATTGTTCGTCCCCAGTTAATCCCCGCAACTTCGTTAAGAGCATCTCTCTCCCGTCTTTCCAACTCAATATTCCGTCGTCAGCGCTCTCACAATCATTGGACCGGAACCCACGTCTATGTGAGTGTTCAGCGGAATGGGACACGCCCTCTGGTGGTGGAGGAGATCACATATAAGCTATACGGATGAAATGGAATAGACATTTATTTTATCTGTATGTCCTGTTAATGGTTCTTGCAAGTGTATGTGGTGATGAAATTGGAAAGGTTAGTTAAATTTGGCAATAACCAAACGCATCTTGATAAGGACCAGCGTTTCTACCTTTCTTGTTCACACGACATTTGACCCTTAATGAAGAAATTTAGCATGGTTAAAACAAGAAAATAAGCACTAAATAAATGTCAAGAGAAAACTGACCGCAAAATCATTTCCGGGGTAAACTTGCCAAATATTCTGCCATCAGACCGGCCACGAGCTATCGCTGTACATCGCTGTAGAACAATTTAGTGAAGACGACATGTCTCGAAAACGACAATCACCTTTGAAAATGTTCAGCTTCCCCATAAGACAATTGAAAATCTCGGGACACATTTTCCAAATGTAAAGTGTGAATAGAATCCAGTGTGACCCTTTTACAGCTCCCCGCGCGTGTGCCATTTCGTGTTGGCAAAGACAAAGTAGCCGAATCATTGACTAGAAAGTGAGAGGGTGAGAGATGAGTCGACCATTTCCCCTTTATCGTATCCAGACCCGCCCCCTACCCCTATAGCACGTTCGCACGGTCCTTTGGGATTAGGGCCACGCAATATCGATGTGGAACAATCAAAAGAGAAAGAAGAGAGGAGAGAAAGAGAGATCGCACACGAGAGGCAGAAAGAGATGGAAATCGATGTTCCAGAAAATGAGGAATCGGACATCCAACATTGAGGGAGATGCAACGTCACAGTCATTTCAGACCTAGATAGCCATGGGTCTGTACGATATCAAGTAGGAATTTCTATCCACCAAAAACATCAGAAGGTCTCTACCAGGAATCGAACCCGCGATCACGAGCACAGTAAACGTTCGCCACTATTCCACACGAGACCTCTTGAGCGCCATCTAGCGAGCGACTCGTTCTCGTTGTCTTGACCGCTTTGAAAAATTCAGATGGCTGACCACCAATCGAATAGAGCCTTGCCAACTGAACCATTGATTCAATCCCATTGATACCAGCAGGTGTCGATAGGTGGCGGATTAAAATTATCAATAAGAGGATTCCATTCGACATTAACGCCAACTGGCGGCGAAATCTCCCGGTTGCTCTGGAAACGCCCTGCCCGACTAAGATCCGCGGATGTTCTTTTATCTTCCGTCTCCTCGTCACCCCTGTAGCTAGGCTTTCAACCGCGCTGCCAAGTCATGCGTGATTGCCGCCCATCGGGGGATTACCAGGGAATCGATCGAACGTAGGCACACAATCACCGGTACATTCCCAGTTTTCAATCGAAGTGCGGAAAGGGGATTTGTCCGAATTGTTTGTTCTGATGACATACGTACTAAAAACCTTTCAGGCGCTTTCGAGAAATGTCCTTCCGAAATAGCGAACCTCAGCGAGATTAAACGATCCAGCGAACGAACCCATAGCGACGATTATGCCTTCATGGTTTCCTGTCGATAGTAAAAATCCGGCACTAAATGGTAAACGCTTGTCTGAGCATCGTCAACTTCTTAAAAAAAGTTTACAGTTTTATCTTTAGCGAGAATGGGGAAAGTCAAGGCGTTAACAACAGAAATCGGTTTCACTTTTTATGCTTTCTTTATTTAATCACAGCATTACTCTCGCCCATTCATTTTCTCGTGCCAGTGGCGTTCTGGAAATGATAACGAACCCCAGAACCACAAAACGATAGTCTTTGTTTGAAAGCAAAGAATAAAGGAGCAAGGAAAAGCAAAAAACAAGTCCAAAAATTCAGAGGAATGACTGGTTATGCTGAATTAAATTTACAGAGTTCACGGTTATCTAAGAGATTAAAAATCGAACGTTATGGGTGGTTTTGTCGTACGGCACGATTTATGCTAATTAATATTTTTTTTAAATCTTGACCGTGACGGCCACTAAACACCATAAACATGTCATGGCAAAACTTTCGCTTATTAAAGCACGAATAAATTAAAACAGTTTTTCTGCGATGCACCGTACAATATTTGGCTACACTTCACAGCTTTCGGAAACACACCATTAATTTTAATTTATTTGAAGTCAGTTTGTCGACCAACTGAGTTGAGACGTGTTCGTTCACAACTTAGTCATAACTCTATTTCGAGTGTAACGGTTATCGCAATTGCAATCGCTCCTCCGCATCAGCACAAAGAAACGGAATCCGTATTAACACGACTGTGGTACCACCAACCAACAATGACAGCTGTGCCACTTTCCCCTCTTTTCCTACAATTTCGCAAATTCACCATCGATTTCCAATGACGTATTCTTTGCTTCTGACACGCCCAGTATGCCGCAGATTTGCGGTTTCGACATTACACACACATAAATCCTGACACGAGGATTTTTCCCAGGGTGTGTGACGTGGGCGCATCAAGTGCTCGTGGAAGAAAAAAGAAACGTCAAAGACAAAGCTCGAAGGCCAAACGAAATCTCCAGAAAAATGAATCTTTTGGCATTGGTGTCGGGCAAAGCTGTCAAGAGCACTTTTCTTTTGTCAAAAAGATTGACGAGCAGAACGAACTGAAATTGAAGCCCGGGATGAATCGAGGGGAAATGAGTCTCGGGTGAGAAAAAAATGATTCGCATATCCCCTCTACGCGTGACAGCTAACGAACCCCTCTGGCGTCATTCCAGACAGTCCTCATCTCACTGCTCAACCAATCCACTTGATCAAAACACACGAACACAGCGAATAACTAGCAGCAATCACATCACAATTTGAGAATACGTACACTTTGTATTCAGTGTCTTGACGCGCGTGTTTCAGATAAGATTTGGTTGAAGGGGAAGGGGGGGAGGCGAATGAACAAAGAAAGCGAGTCAGAGACGTGTGGGTGGCACTGTCATGCTACGATTTAATAGACGTGGCCCCCCTTCCCCCATCATGAAACGGGCCGCACAACTACATCGATATGGTAACGTCATCACTGGTAGGTACTCGACAGCCATTGGATGGCCTCGCATCACGTGATCCCACCCCCTTAAACATCATGGCTGGGGAATGACCATGGTGCGGCTCGATTCTCTCACTCCACCACCTTCTCCGCATCGTAGATTTATCCTTTTTCTGGGTCGGGGGAATTCCACCACCACCACCACCAGACACCACCACCACTGACTCCTCCTCTAATAGGGAGTCATGAGTTCCGCCAAAATGACGCAAGTATTCGCTGAAACTACACGCGGATTGATGTCGGGGTTGGATTCGACAAGGGCTTGTCCGGATAGTGAACAACTACGCGCTCACTTGCTAGATCTTGGCCCAACCGGAAGTGTTGCCCTTTCAAATGCGCGATAAATTCCATCTCCGTCATTACCTGAAGACGTAGGACTAACATCAAATATGGTATTATGCCAACAGATCCGAAATCCTGTAGTAATATTACACTAGCGATAAATAAAAAAGACCAACAATAAAGACAAGACCTCATCTCCGCGTCTATGACAAGGACTAGCGCCAGAACAGCACCAGAAGCGGCTTTACAAGTCGGCATGTAGTCGCGAAAACAACGCAGTGCCCCGGCAAACGCCGCACTCTCATTAATAACCGCGGCTAAGCAAACACCAAGCTTAACAGCGACAATCGTTCGTGACCAACGTGGAGAAAATGCTCCACCAATCAGCTGTTGCCAATCAAATTTTGCAAAGGCGATTCGCTTTCTCACACTTACGAGAGTTTTGCGTTGTCTGTGCACTCGCACGTTGGAAGCAAACGAAAGCGTTCGACACGCTAATCTTTACCAATGATTCATACATCACTGGATACTTTAATTTCAGGATCTGGAAATAGAGTATTTATGAAAATACTAGAGAAATGCATATATGTCTTATAGTGAAGCCGGTTGGCTTCACTCGAAAGCCTCCGTCGTGTCAGCGATATGATTTTCAAATATTTGAAAACCCCGTTCCCTCACGTGTCATGACAATGCTGTAAAAACAATGGGGCTTTAATTTATCTTATAGTTTTTTCAAACGATATTAAATCTAAATATCTAATCTTTTTAACACACAAACGCATTTTATTCCGAATTTGCTAAATAGCTGTCTCAGGTATTAAACGATTTGCGAATAGAAAATATGTAAATGTGACTGGTAGCATTAACGTGATAGCGACAGCGCCATTCTGGCTTATTTATAATTTATCGAAAACGAAAAATTGAGTTTTGAAATAAGTTGCGCTCGACTCAAATTTTATTCAATTCCGTCAATCCGGGTCCGTCAAGTAACCAAACGACAGTTTTAAACTTAGGATTATTATAAAGATAACATTTTAGGAATTCACCCTATGAATAAACAATTTCGTTTAGACGTAGATCTGCGTCTTTTTACTTCTCGGCCCAAAACACATTTTCAGTTATGTTAGTTATATTTGAAAATAATAAATATCAATCATGATAATTGTTGGGCACTTGATCTGAAAGCAGTGGAGCGAACTTTTCTGTGTTATTTCGCCCTATTTTAACTATGTCACCCCATCATGGATAAGGGTTGCGCCAGTGTCGACGGGGGTTTGCTCGGTGACGACAGGCGTTTTCGTCTAATGGATGCTCGCGCAAGTAGGACTAACGCAACACCCATGAAGTACGCCATAAATTCATAAAATGAATCGAGTCTGGTCCTAGTGCTGCAATATGTCGCGAACTGAAATCCTTTCGCGCTTTTATCTCGCACGCTCGTTTCGCACCACTCTACCAGCCGCCATTAACGTTTGCCATCATCATCACCATCACGAGCCACTGCACCAGTGGCGCCCTCTATATACACACACACACTGGCTGTATATATTTAGCGGCCGGCTACTCCAACAACACTAATGGATTGCCGAAATACGATCTAGTTGGGGCTAATTGAGTTGTCGGTCATCGGAACGACATTTGACACGAGCTTAATTGGCCAGTCACGATATTTACTCTTTTTTTATGTAGTGGTCGACGATTAATTTCGTCGCCGGGAATCTCGGGATATTCGGGACTTTCTTCGTGGACTGCCCACATGCGCCATCGACTACCCTTCAATCATTTTTACTTCTACAACGTCACTTAAAAAAGACGCCAAATGTCTAAAAAAAAAAATCTGTTATCAGATCAAAGTTCATCGCAATCGATATCAACAAATCTTTATGGAATAGAGTTCCACATTGGTATTTCGCGTACTAAGTGAGCGCCACCTTGCGATAAAACGGGACTCCCAAAACAATGTGTATGTTACTGATTGTTCCAGTTCTATTCTAAACAAACATTCCGGTCGGTGGTTTCTGTGACGGCTCACTCGAAAATTATGTTTGGCTTTTGGGCCGCACGACACTCGAGTTGTGCGGGAAAATTAATTAGGGAATGGGGATTTTTCATTGCTGCTTCATTTGCTCGCTCGTTGAGCCCGTTCTGCCCACTTGATAAGGTGGCAACCTAATTGAATTTGGGAGCCGCACAAGTTTGTTTACTCTATTGCGCGAGGGCCGGGACTAAAATATTACGCTTGGGAACACTGACGATGTGCTTAACTCACTTTTGCTTTCTCATCCTCATTAACTAAGAGTATGGAGACAGGGATTAGCTTTAGAATTGAATTGCCAATTAAACTAGTCTTTTTTACGCTTTCCAAGTTCACGAACGATTTGAAATTTTTTGCTGATAACAAAAAATTACTTCAATACTTTTTGTATTGTACATCAAGACCGATAAATACAATTAATCAGAGGATTCCAGTAAGTCTCTTATTAAAAGAAAACCTTTAACTTAATGGATCTTTTAACCCGATACCATTTTTGAATGTCATGCCAAATCACGCAATTCAAGTTTTTTTTTTCATAATCGAACTACAGGTAAAACCAATTTTCGCAACAATTTTTTTATGGAATCTACTCGAATAAATCAAAAGACGAGAGAAAAAAACGTCTCTGACAACAGACAACAAAGGTTACTCGAATTTTTTGCACCTGACGATTGAGAAAAAAATCAATTTAATATTTCTTTGCAGATATGTCAGAAAGGAAGAAACTACACAATGACATGAATAAAATTTCCGAAAAAGCGAAAGCAAGTCGGAGCAAACCGGCAATAAAAAAAGTTTATTTTGCACCATCCACGTCCAATGCTAAACCGTGCACGACCGAACCCCAAAAAAAAAAAATACAAAATGCACAAGAAGAATTTCTTCCCCACAAACGAAAAATAAGAAAGGTCGAAGAAGGCACGACCAGGTTACAAATATCTTCCTTCCAGACATCCTCCACGGACCATGAGCAAAAACTTGCTCATGGAACCTACCTGTACACCTGATTACAAACAAATTGCTTAAAACTCAGGACGGCGCTGCGATCGCTAAGGGCGTGACCAATATCTTGAATAAACTTCAACTCTGCCCTCAACCTTAGATAAACACATGCGATTGTCAACCACAACACAAACAAAGTATGTCTTTTATTCATCGATCGCAGCACTGTCCTGCGTTCAAATAAATACAGCATTTGAATGAAGCCGAGTGTAGGGTCTGCCCAATTTTGGGACTGGTGGTCTGACGAGGCAACAGCTGCTCTTTCGCATTCGCTTTTGTGGCGCGCTGCTCAGAGGTGGGATGGGGTGGGGGTGGTCATGGTACGCTTTGGAACGAGACCCAGATCCAAGTCACACCGCAGAGAACGCTCGCTGAATTACAAAACCAAAACTATCTCTCTCTCGCTCGACTATCGCTTTTGCAATTTATCTATCTCGCCTTCTGCAGTGGACGACCTCAAAACGCTAACTTGAGGCTATCCGAGTCATGCCCACGCCATTAATACGTGGAGTTAAACACAGGCAGGTAAACACGAACCGAACCGTCACCAATCTGCGGTGTGGGTAGTGAGTGCCATGTCAGTTTTCGCACCGAATAATCCATTACGCAGACCTATATGAAGTGACGAAAGCCAGAGTGGTGTAGGTCTTTATTTCTTGAAACGAGAAAGAAGTTTTACTAAATAGAAGTGTTATAAAACAGTTTCGTTTACTTATCCAACTTGCGCTGACCTCTGTCGGCGTGTCGACGTGTGCCAAGTTTGCATTTACCTCTAAAATTGAATAAATCTACTTACACCACTCTGTCGATTACCCCTTCATACATATTCAATGGGTAATGTAGAACGCGAACACAAGATTTTAATTTTATGACGTCTCAATTGGTGGTTTGGGCGAGGTCCACCATTGAACTCAAATGCAAATTGCCTCTCACCAAAGTTGTAAGAGCAAAATCGAACACAGCAGCATCGGATTCATATGGATGCGTGAAGGGGAGGGGGGCGTCGTCACATCGACTCACCTCGCGAAATCGCAAAATTTGGGAGGTCAGAGACGCCCCCGACTGCGTTAAGTGGACCAAAATGGCCGACTTTCAAAGTGCCTAAGTCCTGCCAAGAAATTGCTTCCTTGGAATAAGAATTCGACGTCATGTGACAGCGCAATTAATTTAAACGAATTCGATGACATAGATGAGTTGGCAAATTCGTCGAGCGCAAATACTAAGGGGCAAATCGAATACTGGAGATACGTGAAGGTGAGACGAGTGGCGAGGAGACATGACAAAGGGTGATGGTGCTCGCCTAGGTCGAGTGGCGGTGGAGGAGGAGGAGGAACTTGACGAAGAAATGAACCAGCACAATCAGTCCAATACAAGTACATATCTACACCCTAGAGATTAAACCACGTCAGGTAAACAAGAAAACACGCTTAGACGTTCTCACCAACACCTCCATAATCTACTCTCAACCCTAATTTCTAACCAGTGACCTTAATAGCAAGTGGCTGGGCATGCGCAGTGCGGACACACCCCACCCCACTCCATCACGATGATGAATAGCTGATGAAATGACAATCACGTAAGCAACTACGTCAATGTTCTGCGAAAAAGGTGAATTGTGTCTTGGAGAAAAAATGAACCGGTGTTTTAGATCCCATATTCTAACCTGAAGCGACCTTCGAATGCCCACTTAAATCACAGTCGAATAACTCGCGACATAACGACATCCTAATGAGCTGACTTGCCAATGGAATGTGAAATTGCAAAATATCATTTTTCTTTTTAGTCAAGAGTTCTTCCCATTAGTCCATCAAGCTTTAAAAAACCATTTACACGATGGCATTTCTCACGATTTGCTTCATGAAATCGTCTGTTCGCTTAAAGTCTCATTTCACACTTTGTTCAATGAAAATGAGCAACATGCGCGAGTTTAAAATCTTAAGCGTGGTCACTTTTGTGATGTGTTGTGTTGTGATGTGATGATCACAAATGTGAAAATGGGTCTAGTGTAAACCGAGATTAGTTTCGAATCTCAAGAACTCCGATTGCAGGCAACAACAAAAATATATAATTAATAAGCAGATTGGCCAAATAATAACAATAACAAAATAAGGGCCAAAATGCCAATTGCATATAGCAAAATATGCCGATTGCAGGTAACAAAAAATATAATAAATAAAATGGTTAATTGAACTTGTCAGGAACTCAATGTCGATTCAGGTTAGGTATCCATGAGTACATTAACGAAGAGGGGGTCTTAGGGGCGAGGGAGAAAGGGGAAAGGGGATTGGTGGTCGGAATTTGGCGCTCGGCCCGCCCATATGTATATATATGGGCAGTGTAGACATATACATGTATAAATACAGTATGTGAGCCAAATGCCAGGGTCGTTGTCGTATCAGTCGAAGCCGCGTCGTCAGGAATAACAATTAGGGAACAAATGACTCGCCAGATTACAGACGTCCCACCGCATAGCCGCAAAAGATAACTTATAATAACCGAGTGCACATAAACACACCTCATTCAATCGCGACAGCCGGGAGGTCGCGTTCCGCCACCTACAAGACCTCCCGGCACGTTCCACCACGCACCGACAGGATGGAATCCGCATTGCCAACGCGATCGCCTTATCTAAAATCGCGGCCCCCCCCCCGTATCACAAAATAGCAGAGAGTGGGGGCCACAAAAACAATGCAAGGCTACGTCGTCGACAATGTTTATTCCCTGCCGTGTCCACTCGTGACCAAAAGAAAATCATTGACCCCGACGACCCTCCCACCACATCAGGGACAACTCAACTCAGTGTCAGAGTGGCATCAAGATAGGGGTTGCAGTAGAGTTGTGAAAAGTCAAACACCACACGGCACCAAATTTTGTTTATTTTGAAAACATGGAATGCGTGGTAAGTCTCTGGTTACACAGAATCACCTGGCGCAGAATAATGCATCCATTCATTATTTGAAATATCTTATATAAATGTACATTGGCATTAAAGATAATTTGTAAAACTCCCTCGCCTCAACATTTCTAATTCAAATTCTAATAAATTTTCTTACCATCATTTTTAATTTTTTATCGTTTACTTTGATCGACAAACTGTTTCATATAAATCCTTAAAATACTTAAAACAGATTGTGAGAAACGGAAGAATACAGTTGTGCTCGCCCGCCACTAGAGAGCAGCATCTGCCCCATTTTATCCACTCGCTCCCATAATAAATAAATGTTTGATTTGTTAAAGAGGTTCGGTTCACCAGTAATTGAACATACAGAAGCTATTGTAAAATTTTATTTCTTCAAAATCATCTATTGACAATGTTCCTAGTTCCCACTTTTGCCGCGTGTCATCGCTGCCGTCTGTAGCTCACAACACGACGTACACAAATCAAACGTACGTGGGTGGTCGCAAACTCTCTATTTCTCATTAAATCAAGAAAGATAAGAAAAAAGAAAGTAAATTGGCATTCCCAGTTGTAAGGAAGTGGTGATAAAATTTATCGTCCACCTCAAAAACACCACCCACGACTCGAACAGGATAATAAAAACAAATTGAATGGCTCTCACCAATTTGCCTATAAAATTCACAAAGTCAAACACGACCAACGAAAAAACGAGAATGTGAATGTCAAAAACACACAAACGCACGATCAGAATCGACTCCGGTATTGAAGTGGGTCTCGTCAGAAATGGACGGCAATCTGCACACCCCCACCCTCCAAAAATCACTTTGCCTGTCCATAATTTACAAAGCCAAAACATCAATATGTACACCGACACCCTTCTTTTCTATTGCACAACCCCATTTCACCAAAAACTGGTTATATCACGCCCCATTGTGGTCGCTGAGAAAAGTTTGACATTTTTACTACACATACCAAAAAAATAGGCTACATGTCGTTTCATTCAATCATGATGTACACAATGCTCAGATCAAGCTTAGTGGTTCACGTTTACATGGTAAAGTCGTGCGGAGGGATAAAAAAAATAGCCAATAGACAGACCTATTTGTTCAAACTAGGTTCTGGGCACACACAGCTCAGACAAATCAAACGTCAAAACAGGAAACGAAGGAATTTTTCAATTGACAAACTAGACTCATTCGCAAGATAAACAGATATGGATAAGGACAGAATAAAATTCCTGAAATTCCTCGACGTCCACTTGCATTGAAATTGTGGGAGTGGAAATTGTATTTCACTTTCGCTATTCGCTTCATTGCAAAGCAACAAACGTCATCGTCAACAAGCTCCGACATAAAATTCGACAATTCGTGAGCATGGCTTAGAGAACCAGACTCTGTGATCCATAAAGAAACCGGCCAGGTGGATTTACTGAACGAATAGTTCAAGACATGAATATTTTAGAAACCAGGATTCATTCGTTTTCCTTGTTTTAAAGGAGTGTGACTGAGGGAGTGGTGAAGAGAGGAAAAAATATGAATAAATGGGTAAGGTTAGGTAGCAGCGATTCGAATTCTCGTTCAGCGTCAGGGTGTGCCTCCACAAACACGAAACCGGACCTGGCCATCGCAAAACGATATCGGCATATCGCACATACAAAAAAAGATATACCATTTATGTAAACCCATGTACCGTGTTCTTGAAAAGGTGGCGGCCACGTATTGCGAAAGATGGCAGGAAGCAGCCAATTTTTTCCTTATAATATCCATCTCTCACGTCAGGAGTGGCGAAAGAAAGCTCTCTCAGCTAGGCAGCCTGCCTACATGTGCCTTTATGCACCTTACCTGCCTGCCCCCAGCACATCCACCACACCCCGAAAACGATAGATCTCCTTTGTCGTAGCGCACACACACACGCGAGATGGCATTGACGATAGGGCGTCGCGCCCCGAAAAAGGAAAATCCGATGGAGGCGCCCCGTCTCTTCATCTCTCCCCCACCCACTAGGCCAACGCAACCCACCCATCCTCTCACGAAGAAATACTCGAAAAGGAGTTTGTGTGCGGCAGAAATTGAATTTGGTTATATTCGTCCAGCACGACTCAAAATGAACACCTCATTCCCAAGGCTCCTGGAGCGTTCACATCCTACTTAAGGCACTGGGTATGCATGTACACAGTACACTCGAAAAGTACAATGCAGCGTGGCCGTGCAAATTCGCCCACACAGTCGAGCATTTTCATTCTGTTCTCCTCCACAGATCCTGAGACAAAATTTGATAACATTTCTGGTTATTTCAAGTGGTATCACAACGAACAGAGGAGTCAATTTCAGTCAGACAGAAAAGTCTCTGGCTGGTCCTAAAAGTTCGTAATCACATTTATTTTTGTGACGTTGTGAAGCATTAGTCCAAATCTCTTTTACACTCATTACAACCTCGTTCAAATCTTCATCCTCTATGACCTCATGACACCTGATTACCCCATGAATTTCATTCTAGCATAGACTTTGATATAGAGTAGTTGTATGTTAAATCAATATCTCATGAACACAACATCATGAAGACTTGAAATATGCAGCTTTCAACGCAGAATTTGGTGAACTACATCCAGTGTAAAAATGTCAAGGTGCTGCGTTGTCATTGGTGAAATATCAAATGACAAACAAGAAATGCCAAATTTGTGTTATAGTATTAGACAAGGATATCATTTCTTTTAAAATCGTCTTTTACATGCAGTACTAAGATCTTTGGAGGATACATAGTGGCTACATGCATAAGGAAAATACTCACTCAGTTTGACGTGTGTCTCGCATCTTACAACCCCAAAATAACGAAACACGTTCTTACCTAGAAATGAGAAAAGAGAGAGAGATGAAAAGATAAATTAGTAAATCGTCGGTTTTCATCGCACATGGTTTAGTTGAGTGATCACTGGCAAATAGGGATATGAAAAAACTATAGCGAGGCTGCTACCAAAATAAATTATCAAAGCATTTTTGCAACTGCACATCAGTCGCAGTCCAAAATAAATGAGCATGATATGTGCAAAAGATAAAAACAAAGATAACAACTTGATGGCCTGCTAAATAATCTAAAACTAAATAATCCGAGTTTCGAATCCATTTTATTAAAGCAGACATCTATTTTTCCCTCGTTGTTTACATTTCGGATTTGCTCTTACAAAACGAATATGCAAAAAAGCACCGCCACCAGAACAGTTGGTTACGGGGTTCCTCGTAATGAGGTTAGTGTTATGCCGACATTGTTTTTACCCGAGCAGACATCTGTGAACGATATCTGGATTGAAAGCTACGGACTCGGTGCGTTATAATTGCTCAGAGTAAAACAACAACATCGAGTGTGCTAAAACCGCAGATAATACATGGTGAGCCGCCAAACGTCATAACTCATGTACAGTATTCACTGCATATGCTAACTAACTACTGTAGTTTTTACATTTAAAAGTGCACATGTGTGTGTGTGGTGAAATCGGGAACAGTGAGATAGGAATCGCGACGACTGAAATAAGAGAACGGTGGCCATGTGATGGCCGCCATATATGTATAATGTAATTTGAAATGGCGGTCGTGACGCAGCTGGGGGTTGACTCGTGAAATTGATTCAGACACGCTGAGTCGCCACACGACATAAAATATGGCAGTTAATTTATTTTCGGTGTCGCCGGATGTTATATCGCTTCCAATCTCGAAACTGAGACTGACGACACTACATCTTGAGATTTTCTTCCGCGATCAGTGGGGAATGGCGAGGTTGTTTAACACAACTATGATTTACATGAACCAAGAAAACAAATACAGAACTCTGTATTAGCCAGCTAAAAATAAAATGTGCGACAATAAAAATGTATATTCTGAACAACTTAGATGTTGGTTCCTGGACAGAGCCTAACGAGACGAAAAATTGGAACTGGAATATTTAGTCACCTTCACCGCCACCTGGATCGAATCATATTTACATTATAAACTATTTTGTGTACTGTAAATCCGATCGACGGCCATTTACCTGTCCTTGACCAATACGAAAAACGGTTTGACCACCAGCTATTGGTGCCGATCTAGGTGATTGGGGGCGGTGGAAAGGGGAAGAAGTGGCGAGGTGACACCTCCTCCCCTTCCCCCAACACCAGTCACAATGGCTAGACATACTTATACGCGCACCCCCAATGTCAACGTTCCCGGAAATCGCAGCACAAGTACGTAAAAGCACCAATTACACTCGTAGATCTATCAATTTACATGTATATTGCGGACGGATTGGTGTCGGTGGAATGGACAAGTGGCCTCCAGACAATGGGGGTTGCGATACATTACGAGGATGGAGAGGTGGCGGGGATTGGGGGGACTGAAGTAGAACGATAGCGTTTAATGAGTATCCGTTTTCCGGTCAAATCCGAGAAGAAAGGTGAGCGTCAAGAAGGCGAGAGGTGCACACCATTTACAGTTTGGTAGGCTTTTATTTTTTGTGACTTTTTTTGGGGGGCGCTAGGCAAGGTCTCGCTCGCATTGTTGCCGAAATGCGAGCCAGCACACAATGACCAGGTAACACGCGTTCGAACGCAGACTACGAGTGCACTTGTATCAATAGAAGGCGAAGGTCAGAGGTCAAAAGCGCATTTCTCGAGACTGGCATTTTCAAAGTTGGATCACATCGATTCGTTAAAGAAACGGATAAAAGTGTGAGCAACACACACACACACGCATTTTAAAAAATCGTGAGTTTTATTCATCGAGCTTCAGTAAATGAATAAACATTTTAATTAAACTAAATACACGGACAAGTTCAAAATTAAAAAAAAATTAAGATCAGCCGAAACGCGCCAAATGTGAACGGTGCTGCTCTTTCCAAAGTAAGCAACCACACCAGACACGCGAGTACCGCGGGGAAGCGAAGCACGCCACGTGTGATTGCCAACAATGTAACAATTCCAGGGGCAGCCAGTCCGACATTCCCGAAACCAGGAATTCATTTTCAGAAAACCAATGTCATTCGACAACTTGACACCACATTCCACAACCAATAGCTGTACCTTGACGATGGTCACATGATGTATTTGATCAATTTGAGTCACAGTATGTATCTGGGAAAAAAATAAACTTAATCGGACCAATGTGAAATCGGTATAACAACAAATGCCACACTAGATTGTGGCACAATGTGGAGCGGGGTCTAACCATGGAGAAGCGGAAACGTCTGCTGCCGGTGACTGGTCGAAATTGCGTTCAACTGTTATTCAATAGTGGAAATAATCGGTTGGAATGAAAAGAGAAAGAAGAGAAGAAAAAAATACTAGCAACAAACGGGTCGCTTGTTGGAATTCTACATAAATAAATGGTGAGTAATAGCTTCGACCGATTGAGACTAGAAAAAAGTTGGCGCCAAACCGCAACCTCACAGCAACCGTGTGGAAAATCAGCGGCAACCTGGTACAGAGCAGAGGGGGTCCCAGAACACCTTTTTTGGGGTAACATCACAGTAGTGGTACGTTGCACTCAGGTCCGACCAAATAAAAAATACCGTTACCTCACCGGAAAAATAATGTAATGAAACGCAGATCTAAAAAATTGGTGTTTTCCTGCTTATTCGGGTTCACTTTGGCGACGTCAATATCAGAATTAATTGAATAAGTCTTAAAACTAATTGCTGATCCAGAATATCACAAATTCACAGTTCAAATTTGAAAACGCGTCCACCAACTCAGTAGTGCTGGTAACCGGTTTAACATATTCCAATTGTTTCGGTCAGTCCATTGTGGCTTCAAATGGATTGTTCATTAAAAAAACAAAGGGTTGATTGTACTCGAAGGTTCAAAAAAAATTGGCGATTCAGGATACCGAAAGCCGCGAAAGGTTAGACACAGATAAATATCAAACAGTTAAAAGAAGAGGGGTACAAATGGCAAGTGACGTCATTTCCGTAAGATCAGACGTTTCAAAGAAGTTCATTTGCTTTCAACCAAAGAGGATAAGATTTATTTGGACCTCGCTACAGATTCGTTAAGATTCCTAGCGTCGAAGTTTAGCGCCGAGTTTAGATTCTCAATCTGGTCACTAGGTGGTGACCAGATTGAGAATCTAAACTCGGTGGTCTCCTCGAGACAAAGCAAAATAAAAAAGGGGGAGGTGGAAGAAGTCCGACTTTTAAAAATAAAATAAAAATAACAAGCTGCGTCTAGGTTTTTCAGCTCGTTGGTTTGATTGTAGCAGCTGAAAAAACTGCAGTAGTGTTACCGCACTGTCCAATTATTCGGAAATAACTCTCTCGGTCAAACCCCAACCAATACAAAACTCGTGGCTGTAATTGCGTTTCGAGATCAGTGATTATACGCCATAGAACGAATACAATATATATAAATATAAAGGACGGGGGAAGGCCAGAGTGCAAGCATGTGTATTGTAAGACTGGAAATTGGTAATATGTGCGTGTGGGTGGTGGTGGTGGTGGAGGGGAAGGGGAGGGGAAGGGTGATGGGGGCGTTTACTCGCGACCCCATTTCGATATCGCGTGCGAATGCCTTTGCCCCTTTAGACCATTTTCTATTTATTTGTCGACCGAATTGCCAGAGTGCGATATATTTCTATAGACCAAAAAAATTGAATATTTAGAGGTTACACTTTTTTTTTAATTAAAAAAACGTACCAAATTTACGAATATTTTATCATGTCAATATTCTTGGGGCATCTTACGATCACTCGCGCGGACGTGTCACTGACGTCACACATGTGGTGAGAAAAAGAGGTTTCGAACCGATGTAGGTGTTGTTATCTGGTGTCGGGTAAGTAGGTTGTTGCTGCACCTGGGCCAGATTCCGTTCTTATTACGGCATTATTCAATCACTAGTAAAGCTCTATTTAAAGTACTCTAGGGATCATTATACACTTTGTTCCATCAAAATGTCAATTTGTTCTTGTTAAACACATGAGTGAATTTTAAAATTCCTCGCATGTACTCGATTGGTCTAAACAAAATGGCATTTCCATGGAGCAAAATGTGAAAAGATCTATCGTGTAAATGTGACTTAAAAGATTTTTGGAGCATCTTACAATCTGTTTAAGATCATCTCTCGATAAGATTACAACAGCATCAAATGATTTGTCTCTCCAGTAATGCTCGCTAGGTGGTGTTCGATGCTAAGCAGATTTCTAAGCAGAATACTAAGCAGAAGCGCGGAAGGGAAGGAGTACGACTATGGTCATATTGTATTTTGTCGCTGACGTCACGGACGAGTCATTGCAGAGCGCCCAGCGCTCCTTTTGACTACGGCACGTACTAGTCGTTCTTAATTGCCACCATTTTACTTGTCGTGTGGCAGTCGCAATTAGCGATATATTACAGATAAAGAAATTGTCGCCGCGCGGCGTTCCAACGTCTTTCCATCAACTAGATACGTGGAGGACGTTTTCACAATCCGCAATTTTCTCTCCTCAGGCCATCGCGTCCATACATGAAGTGGACGACGGTGGGCGCGTTCATCTCTTTTCCTAAGTCGTGACCAGGTCCCCTGACCTCGAGAAGCAATCTCAATTACCAGAATATTTATCTAATTATACGACGCGTGCCTTTAAATATTGGCATTGGTGTATCCCTGTGCACACACTTAAGTACATTAAAAACATGACCTTTCGCTTATCTAAAAGATATCGCTCGTGATGAATATTTTGGAGTCGTATGCAAATAAAATAGACCAACGTGACCCTGTCGCTTTCAGATATTCATTTCTGCTCGGAACCCTTGGTGCATCACGACTCCTCAATCGACTAATTAATTTTTATGTCTGTAATGTTCTTGACATCCGAACTGCACGACTTGAAAAAACTACAGTGAAAAGATTAAAACGGAATTTAAATGTTTCAACTTTTTGGAATGAAAGTTGGGATCATCTATAAGTATTTCGTCTTCAAGAATATAAATAATAATAAATCATAATGCGGGTTTATGGATCACGTGAAATGTTTGCGCGACGGAAGTGATGACGTCGTTTGTGCGTAGCGGAAGTAATGACGTAAGGTGTACGCGACGGATGTTGGCACTTTTACTTCATAATAATGTAAGTTTACGACAGACATCAAATGAGACTTCTCAACACTTTCGACATTTCTACTGACATTTCGACAGTTCTCGAGACAGACTTAACTACAAGTTATAAATATTTATGGAGCTTGTCACACGTTCAAAAAGTTTATTTAGCCCAGAGAAACGTTAAACTGCCATCAAATTACTCAAATTGATTTCGAGGATTCGAAAATTGTCAAAGAATTTAACTCACTCTCTTTGGACAATCAAGATCATCTCCAACCACTTGATTCGCCATTTGGGAAAAGTGAGTCAATTTTGTCGAAACGGTGACCATCAAAGGTAAAACAACCCAATTTTCCTTGTTTATGGCCCACTTCGCTTCAGGTATTTACGACCTAAACCCAGGTAAGGAGAGGGGATGAGAGGGCGAATTGAAGGTAGGTAGATGGGGAGGAGAGCGATGGTGACCAATCCACGTCAGGCCAAGCCTGTGTCCAGCACCACCATCATCATTACCTCCGACAAATGTTTCAAATGAAAGTCGGGCGGCCTGTGTTTTAATTTGGCAGTCGGCGAAGCGTGTCCCGCTCTCACCGCTCGTCACACACACACACACAGACCCCCAACTTCCAGGAAGATAAGCGCAAAATGGCCGACAAACTCCCGACTAAATGAGCATCCTGTATCGTGGATGGCGGCCTGGCGAGGGAGGAATGTGGTCGCACAAACACACATAGTACAGAGCCATATAATATGTCTTCTTTGTGTGCGTGACGCTGTTGCTGGCCTTACGTGCACAAATGCGTCCATTCGTGAAGGTAAATAGAAAACTGTAAATCTAGTTCTGTGGTGCCGACTGACTGTAGATAGGCCAGTGGTCACCACAACGTTGGCAGACAAGCAAACTGGATAATAATTGCATTACTATCCAATTAAGATTCATTTCAATACCAATGCGCATCTTGTCTAGAGCTAGGAGTTGGCAAAAAAATCTTATTTTTACAAAAATAATCCTATACTATAAAACAGAGATTTCGATTTTCATGTCCAGAGACTAACTCTCGAACGGCTCAACGAAATGGCAAAAAAAATTAACATACCGTTAGTACACCATCTTAATTCGATAGCGACGAAATTTCAGATCTCGATTTTCAATATTACATAATAAAACAAGCGTTACCAAATTTTGGATAATCTCCCTTTCGTTTCAAACTTAAAAAATGGCGTCTCCACATCAAAAGCATGACGTCGTCGATTTCACGAGACAACCAAGCAAACCAGATAACAGTTCCAACTAAGCATACTATACCGCATACTATTACCGGAATAATATTTTCAATAAAAAAATAAAATAGAATAACAGTATTAAAAAACATAAAATAATCAAATAGATATTTTTAAAATGATTCTTTTTCAATTTAACATAACAAATGTCAAAAAAACAAGTTGAGGCAGTAGTTTGTAGAGTAGGTAATATCAGCACAGAATCAGAATATCAATATCAGAATGACGGCCCCACGGTTGAGAACCACTTGCGTAGACGAAATCGAAAGGTTGTTTGGGGGTGAAGAGGATGAGAAACGCCCAATTGAGAGGAAAAGGGGGTGGGGATGGGATAGAGGAAGATCGAACAAAACAAAGTTCATCCGCATGGTGATATTTATAAATATAATCGGGGATCTCTCTGTACATGAACGCATGGTGACGCATTTTTCCTGTGTACATACCATTCACAGAAATTCGGCTTACTGTAATGTACTTAAAACATTTCCTCGTAGGCCATTCTAATCTACCTTCTCGAAACAAATATGACAGGTGGACTGTAGACAAGCTATGCACACAACCCTGAACACGTCATCACCATAAATGAAATAGCCTAAGCAATTCAAGAAGTGAAATTTTAATAAAAAGAAAATTCACTGATACGTAAATCAAACTAACCAACATGTACGATCTTCTGAAAAACTAATTTAACTGTCGAGATCCACCCAACTCCGATAATGAATTATTTTAAACATTGCTGAGGTCATTATTCAAATGCGGGAAGTAAAATTCGCGCCGTTTGTTCCGGTCCATTAGTCCTCCCCACGAACGATCGATAAAAATTATACAGAACATTAGTTGTCATAAACACACCATTTCACAACTGTGAGTCATCCACAGGAACCTGGATTGCCCAAATCTACTTTGACCAATTCGATAAATTTCGGAAAGTTCTCATGAGATTCCACAACAGTGGAACAGCCCGGTATTGATTAGAGGGAAATGCGAGCTTACGATAATTAGCCCCGGTTGTATGTGTATTTAGGTCGTTAATCGATTTAACTGCACGAACCGTGTTCACTACCCTCCCTCCATTTCCCCCACTCCCCTTAACTTCCCCTCCCTCGACCGTAATTTAGATAAGAAAAACGGAAACGAGTTAGGAACACGCTAGCCCGGGGCAGAACCGCGCCTTCGTCGCAGGTGCAATACAACTCCTACACGCCATTTACAAACAACTAATGAGAGGCCGCTCTGGTTTTACGACGTGTAGATTCCTCAAACATCGGCGCACAACACCTACCTAGGTGGTCGTTCAACTAATTTTATTTTATTTTTTAAAAATGTGAAAGATTTCGATTATGATCGCAACGTTTTACGACTAGGTGGCGCACATTTCGTCATTTGACAGATAACGCTATTGGAACATTGGAGCGTTGTTAAGGAGGTCCACCAGCGTGTTCACCCTAAAATCCCACCAGGTGGCGGCCCGGGAATTCTGCCTAGCCCAGGCTTAGTAATAAGCCACATAGGTAGGGATCTTTAACGGAGGCTGACTCGTGAGACAACCTGTCCAGGGTTTCACTTCCGGTGCGGGTAATCATTTATTCAATCCCGTGGCATTTGTTCCAACGATCTAGGGCCCCAAAATATAAGCGGTGAGCAATTTATGCTAGATTTCTACTAGAGGGCAGCAGTCACTGTCACGCACAAAGGCCTCACAGGATGCCGTTGAACACGTCTCGAGAAAACATTTAAAAAATGCAACAAATTGTGTTGCAGTTTCGCAGCTCGTCGAGCAAACAGATGAAAGTTTGGCCTCATTTATAAAAATCGATAGCCTCATCAACATATTCCTTACTAAGAAGCAAGGTGCTGTCGCTGACGATGGACCAGTTCGAGAACCGCCGTCTCTCTGTCTCCATACGCGTGGCTCGCTAATGAGGGAGGAAAGACACTTTGAAGAAAACGCATAAATTAACTTCACCCAGTGGAACCCGCCGCGCGACTTGAATTTGTAAAATGAGCAGATACTCGAGTCTATTCCCACCCACTACACGAGTACAGACACCAATTCCAGAGAGTTGAAAGGGAGAGGTGGTGGTGGTGCTGATGATGGCGGCGGCGGCTGAGGAAAATCATTTCCGAGACATGACTCTTTCCAGATTGCGACTCGAAGTTCAAATGTACAATCTGGGTTGTCGTTACATTTAATGGTGTCATTTATAAAGCGGGTTGCGCGAAGAAAATCATAAAAATGTTATAAGGCAAGAAGAAATAAATGTTGGCGAAATGCGCGATTAAGACGACACAGTCCTTCGTTGAGATCACAGCAAAAATCGCGAAATTCAAATATTATTTCAGTTTGATTTTTGACCACACGTATGAAGTCAAACATACTGAGGACCATTTAAAAAAATGCAAGAAACTCCATTTTCTTTCTTCCCAGAACCACTTAACAGTCTTCCGCCAGAAGCGTAACGGAAACTGTGCCCTGTCGAGAGTCTGAACCGAAAGATATGCCGAGGTTAAACCCAACCCTTCTAAGACATTATCGTTTTTTTCTTTTTTTTTAAAGAAAACTCACAATGTCGAAACAGAGAAAAACAGACACCACAAATTTTATAGGCTGCAAAAATCCCCCTCGACAATTCCAGAGTGTTCCGAAATCGTCGCCGCAACGTCTGGAATCGGGATACTTGCTGGCAAAAACAGACAGCGATAAAACTCTGGCTATTATGCGGATGCCGCACTAAAAACTGTTTACCGAGCTGGTGTTGTTGCGACGACCACTTTCAACTACGGAATCCAGTCTACGGAATCCAGACTATCATACTGATTTTTCCACAGCACATCGTCATGACTTAAAAAATAACAGTTGTCTTTATAAACGGTTAACTGGAAATGTATTTTGATTTCAAACCCAACTTTTTCAGCATTAATTTAAATTCTTAAAGCTTCAAAACATATTTTCTTTTAAAAGGGCAGAAATTAAGCTACGGGGGTTCAATTCCCGGCCGAGACATCTGGAATTTTATCAAGCGAGATAATTCCTCCACGCGCCTTCTTCCCTCAGAATGCGAGTATTAAACGGGTGCTGACGTCACTGACTCGGACGAGACAAACTGACGTCACATCTATGGCGAGGAGACCGAAAAAGAGGTCTGCAACCGACGAAGCGGATTGAGGGGTCGGGTCTGGAAGATGCTGGGTTCTGCCCCTTGTTGCGAGGCAATCACACATGGCACCGGTCAGAAAACTCTGTTTTATGATAAGCAAGAGAGAAATGAGTCTTATAATTTTAGTGTTTCTTTTTTAAAGCGCATTACACATCCGTATCCTGTAAAATGAAAGTGAATGTGGGAATTTTAGTTAGAGAAATTATTTTATAAGGTGAATGTGACTTTGGATTATAAGTGTGTACCCAAAAATAGTTTACTTTCCCCTATCCCAAAGAGATGACTTGGCTATTGTTATCCCCCCCCGAGTCCATATTCCAAGCACGGATCCAAGAAAGACACCGTGACACGGAAACAGAACACTGGGAACGGGACACGCATTCAAAAATAAACGCCAGATTTATTATTGCTTTTTCACTAGACTATGACTGAAACCGAGCTGCACCGCACCTTTGAGGACAACACTGTCAAATTTACGACACAATTATGATCAATTTGAAATTTCTATTTGAAATGCAAGAAAAATGAAACAATCTGGTCGAAACTGAAAAAATTCCCAAAGTAAAGAATCTGGTGACTATTTTTTTATATTTATATTTCAAATTGTTGAAACTCCTATACAACGAATATGACCTCTTCCGTCGGATACTTGAGCCAGTGAGAAAGAGTTCTAAATGCATAAAGCATACAAAAGTACAACAAAATAAACGAATTATAGTAATCTGAATCATTAATTAAGTTATAAATTGATAATAGTTAACAAAATGGATATTCAGGAACTCTTCGGACATCTGCCATACATCTATTTTTGATAATATAAGCAATATCAATCATAAATGGCACACAAAATAGAGATTAACACTATATGTTTGTCTACCACTCGTAACATCATCTAAGATGATAGTGCTTTCTTTTTGTTGAAATGTGCCACTATCTTGAAAGTTTACATGGTAAACTATCGGGTTCAAGATTTTAATAATAGCAATTCGATGAAGATGGCAAATCAACTGACCGAAACTAATTTGTAATTGAGCACGAAACATTGTCGAAACTTTCAATCGTGTGGCCAAGAACGACTCGATTAAACCGGCCAACTATGAGAGCACTAATACAGATATCTAGAGCGTGTCTAGCAGGGGTTGGGATAAGGCCGTCTATATAACGTAATGGCCTACTTGAAATTCCGGAGCTCACTTTGCCAAAACTTTGGCGTTTCCAGACAATGCGTGGCGGATTGGCCGATGGACGTGTCCCATTCGAAGAACGGACCTCTCTCTCGCCGTCAGAATGTCTCCTCACGAGATCCACTGGCTAAACAGATCACTCACCCCCCGACTCAACCTCAACCCTAGCTGTCCCTGTCACATCTAGAAACCAAAAAACGAAGTCCTTCATGGGCTCGAACCCACAACCCCCAGTACCCAACTAGCTCCACTAGACCAACAAGATAGGATTAACAAAGGTCATGCGAAAGACTTCAGGTAAGAGTAACGAAAAAAAATCCAATTGTCTATAAACATGCTCGGAAATGTCAGAGTACATGTAAGATTCACCGATGCCACGATACGGGTTTAGTGGCTGGAGTGGAATCAATTCCAGACGCGGGCTCTTGATTATTCGATCCCGCTGTACTGGTGTCCCATCTTCTTTAAAAATAGACAAAGGGGCTCAGGACATTCTTTTGCGCCAGATGGAAGAAAATACATGTGCGCTGAGAGAGATATGGAAGTCTTTTTTATTCTCTCTGTGTTTATCGATTTACGGCGAAACTAATATCATGCGCTGGTCTATATAGCCTGTATGAATTTAGCGTTGGTCCAAATGCCCTCCTCACCAATCTAGACAATGCTCGCGGACCATTACGACGATTGATTTACTCCAACCGTGAAATTGATTTTCATCAGTTACGTTTTGCTTTTGCTAACAACGTCGACTATTGCACATCAAGAAAATGACTCCGAAAAACAAAACACGGTTTCGAATCACAGAACTACAGAATAGACCTACAAAGCCACGATACACGGAATCAATCACACGGAAACGTAAAAATCGGGGTCTCAAAATAACGAATGTTGGTTCAAAACCACCCGAAATTTCTTTTACCACTCTGCTCAAAAGCTAGGTCAGAATAAACTACAGAGTATAATAACGTCATGTGCCTCAACATGTCTTTTTTATATTTAAAACTTTGGATTTTCAATCTTTTGACAATTGTTATGTTAAATTGAAAAAGAATCATTTTAAAAATATCTTATTTGATTATTTTATGTGTTTTAATATTGTTATTTTATTTTATTTTTATATTGAAAATATCATTCCGATAATAGTATGTGGTATGGTGTGCTTGGTTGGAACTGTTATCTGGTTTGCTTGGTTGTCTCGTGGAATCGACGACGAAAAACAAAAACGCTAAAGATAATTAAAATCTAAATTAAACAGATTCACATAACATTACTCGACACAAAGCTCTCTCAGGAGACGACCTGGTAATTTTGCCTAACCTAGGCAGCCTAAGGGATCTTTAACGTGTCCCGATATCGTACAGCCACGGGTCACGATTCACGTCCATTCAGAAAGAAGGCGTTCGTACAAATTTCTCTCGCCAGAAAAATTCTGAAGATCTCAGCCGGGATCGAACCCGTGATCACGCTCATAACCACTAACGCACCTCTCGATATATAGACTCGTGAGGGCTCTATTCCTCATTAAACTCTTTTTGGTGAACGGAATTCATTTCCGATCCCTGCTTGGTGTCGAACAGCAACACCGCTTGCGGTGGCGGAAAAAAAAGTGGAATAGTTTGGGGGGTCCACGATGGTTGGTTGGTTGGGGAAATGGTCGATCGGTGGTGTTTCATATTCAGCACGGCATCCACCTTCCCCGCCGCGAAACTCCACGTCACTCGCCGAATCCACTGTAATATGCTAATGAAGAGCTTTTTCCTCTCGTCCGTCTGTCTCGCTCGTTCGCTTCCAGCCCAGCAGAGTACCTGCAGTACGATGGTGGACCGGATGATCCGATAGGTGATGTGCGCATGCGCGGAGACGCGGGGGGAACTAGAACATCGGGGGCTCGTTCCGTCGTACGTGACTTTTGTCTGGGGGCGGACTAGCACGGCAATAGCCGAAAAGGAAGGATGGAGGTGACAGGTGAGACACTCAGAACTTCGGTCCACTTCCTGATGTGACTTCCGGTGAACTGGCGAATTGACAGATTCAATTTCTCCAGTTAACTACCTCCGTGTGGTCATTTGACAGAGGCGAGCAAATTCAAAGTTTCAATTCTACTTGAGATGAACACATATTGGGGGATCCAGTGTTTTAAATTCAATAATTTGACAATGGTTGAGAACAATGCTAATCGGTCATTCACGTGAAATGGCCTTCCACCTGACAGTTAATTAAAATAATCATTAATTGACGCCTGGAAATTGCTTGCCTCTGCCAAATGGTCTCACACCAGTAGCCGAATACAACGCCATCTGTTCGCTGTAAGTTTTTCAGAAACCTAATTGATCGTTTGAGGTGGGGACTTTTCGGTTCGAGGTATTTCACAAATTAAAAAAAAATGTAAATTCGATCGATAATTGGTCTAACCGCGAACGAGGTAACCGTCAATCAAATTGGACACATTAATTAAAATGTACCATTACTATGCCAATCAACTCGGCAAACACTAATTATCATTTCCCCTAATCGCAAACACCTTCAATCATTAACAAAAAATATTGTTCTGAAATCTAAAATGTCAAATGGTTCGTTTTTACGTTCGTATTAGTCCATCAAATTCCAACGCAAAAAAATACACGACAGTATTATCGATCCAATACAACTGCAACGAGCTGACTCAATTCTGTAAAACGCCGCCAGAGGGCCCCAAAAAGATGTCACGCGCAGAGGTCGCATCGTCGAAAAAGGACAAACAAATAGAAGTAAATCCCAGCAACGCCAGCAGAATTTCCTGGAGCGCGTCAGACGTCACTCAACGTCGGGAAAAAAGGATTTAACGAAAAGGTGATGGTTGATTTCGAGTATAGATCAAGTTGGTGTGTCGCATTCCTGGCGACAAAACACACGGAAGATTAGACGCGATAAACTGCGGAAGAACGGATGGCACGCGTGTCACGGCTGGCTACAGGCGGAAGTGGTGGCAACAAAATGGCCGCCGTGCGGTGGCGGTGGTGGCCGGCTATAGGGGGGATGGGGGGTGTTGACGATGAATCGATAACGAGCCTTGCCAATGACCTCTACCGGTGGGGAGGAGGAGGAGGAGGACACAATCTCAGCACGAACGATCACCTGGTCCACCTCCATCACGAACCACTCTTACTTTCCCATTATTCCCCATCGGTGGCCGATCGCGAGTCTCTCCCAAAACGGGTATCGCAAATAAAATAGTCTGGAGAAGGTGTGGCGGGGGAGAGGATATCACCCTTGAAGTGGTCCTCCTAATCGTGCTCGTAAAGAACAGACCATCATCAGTCTCGCATCACACTGAGACCCCAAAAAAACACTGTTACTTAAGAGCTCAGAACAGAGAAACATTTATATAATGTTGAATATATATTGCTTTCAATAAAAATGGGGGTTGCGCTCTGGACAGGCCGGACTAACAAGAAGAACAAGAGTTGTTATAACTCTTCTAATATAATAATAGTAAACTATTATTTAAAATGAAAAAATTAAACTAGAAAACCGTGGAAACTGACG
>JAQGBY010001097.1:0-32754 GCA_034698785.1 Mycogona germanica
CGTCGTTTTTCGTCCGGTGCTGTCCCGGAGACTACTTCATTATGAATTCGTTATGAATTTATTATGAATATTTTATTACAGGCAATTGTATTAATTAACGAATTTATTGAAGTAAAATTGCCCAATTTCACTAAATAAAAACGTATCACACATATTTCGATGATTTAAGGAGCATTTGGTTAACGATTTGCGCATTGGTCAATGTTTCTTTTTCCGACAGGGAAGGTCAAATGTGTCACGAGGCCTGGTTGCGGCTCTACGGGAAGTGTTCCGGCAACGAAATCTACAGCATCCGGATGGGGGACAGCGTCATTTTCGGCGAACACGAAGGACGACCGTTCACGGAAGCCGCCGACGTGGCGCACCGGAAGTACGTCACGATTGCAAATCGTCCCTACACTCTGTATTCCATGCGATTAGATATTGAAATTCCTGACCTAGTCCACACTAAGTGGATGCGATTAATTTACCTCGACATTGCAAAACAGCACTAAATCTCGCGATATTATGATTAGATTGCTCAATAGTGGAAAGTTGAGTCCTTCTATTCATCTCCAGCTCAATTAGAAAAAGTACAAGCGTAATAACGCTTCTGTAATTAATATACAGTAGAGTGGACAAAACATTGGTTCGAGTTTCCTCAATAACATTCTCGTAAAATGATGAGCTAATGCCACTTCATGGCAACGCTAGCAACGCCAAAAAGAATTATTGGAATTATATTCCCATAAGGAACCAAAGACAAAACAATTGTGTCGAAACATACATCCTCCTGAGCCCACGAAAAATTTCACCGTAAATATGTCTAAGTTTAGGATACATCAATTCTCCGGATTGGCTAACCTTAACCTTGACCACCTTTTCCCCTTCCACCGAGACCAGATTCGGAGTGACGCTGATCGGTGTTCAGCCCATGGAAGCTGACTCGGACGAACTAATCATGCTGAACCCGGGCAACGTCCACCTGCTCAAGACCACCGACATCCTCTTTTACCTGAGCATCACTCGCGAGGAGGACATGATCTTCCTTCTGTACCGGGACGCCGGACAGGATAACCCCGAGCCAGTGGCCGATTGCGAGGACGAGCAGGAGCACGAGCAGCGGCCACCAACAGGTGAGCAGCAAAACGAGGCGATTCGAAAAGCCAAAAATGTTTCCTACAGAACCTAAAAACTCTTTCCGTTCGTTTTGAAACTAAAACTTTTCGATTAACACGACTTCCTGTGTCTTCAAGGTAGCTGGGTGAATGCCGACGCCGGAGCTAAGGTGGAGGACACGGTGGTCAAGATGAACGGCGTCGTGGGTGGAAAGCCGCACGATCCACCGCCAAATCCACATGCGACCACCACCACCACCACGGCCCATGTGTCCGATTCGGACCCCGCATCCAAGTATTACGGTGAATTCAAAACCTATCTTTGAAACTCAGGTGAGATAACAAGAAAGCACGATGTTTCTCAATCGGATAAATAATTGAGGGTTTCCTCTTTCTTACAGATGTGTGGGCGGCGAAAAAGAAAAAGGATTTTGCGTGGTTGAAGATCTGTGAAAAGATTCCGTAGGGAAATTTTCGTTAATCTCAAAAACATAATTTGTATCGTTAAGGCGAAGATAAGGACTATACAGGGTGTTCCAAAAAGAAAAGCGTTTCAATTTTTATTTTATTAGATCTTCTAAAATAGTCTATCGAATCGCATGAATTTATTTTCATAATAGAGGAATATTAAACGAACATTTTGGTTATTTCAATTTATGTTCGAAAAATTATCTTTCCATTTTACACATTGGGTTGGAAGTTGTGCGTTTCACTTTCTCGAAACATTTCAGATGAAGATTTTGTTTGGCTATTTGGTGAAGAAATATCTGATAGTGGAATTCCTATCCAAAATGTTGGCAAATTTCTGTTCTATTATGAAAAACAGATTCATGAGATTAAAGAAATTAAAATCGAAACCAATTTCATTTTTGGAACACCCTTTTTAAATGTCATTGTTAATGGCCGTTTTTCTTTAAAGGATCATCACTGATTATCCCCCCGTGACTCCTTACCTGGGAACGAGTCCCACCCTGTGCTACACCATGAAGACGAAGAAACCACTGTGCTGTCTGGAAATCGCCAAAGTAGGAACTCCAGAATTTAAAAACGGAATTTTTAACTTTTGACCTTTAAATTCTGGAGTTGGCGAATATTTAAATGTTATTTTGATGAAAATTGATTATTTCCACGCCAGCCATGCGACCATAGCACCGTGAAAAACTGCAGCGAATACAAGTGGGGTAATCCGGCCATCATTATAGTGGCGGAAGTGGCCAGCGGTGGGATATTCAACTTCCTGGTGCCTCTCCGAACCCACTATCACCTCAAATCCGAGCTCAGGCCGATTGTTCTGCTCCTAGGAAAAGCGTGCGTAAAAAAATCCAGACAAAATACCGAGAAACTAACCTTTTTCGAAATCTCAAACATGTAGTGTAATTGATGAATACTTTTTCTATTATAACGCAGACCTTCCCAAGCATTTCTCGACTGCATCGCCTGGTTTCCACTGGTCTACTGGAGACAGGGAACAATTGACAGGTGAACTAATAAAACGCCTGATTAATTAATTGATCAATTACAATTTTGTTACGAGATGGACATGGTATAGATTTTACTGACCTTTTTTATATTCATACTAAGTGTACCTAGTGTGTTCCAAAAAACAGGGTCACCTTCACATTAAATCAGATCTTTTGAAATAATATATCTTATCGCACGAATTTTTTTTTGGAAATAGAGTAATTAAAATACAAAAAATGGGGGTTGTGCCCGGGACAGGTCTGACGAAAAAAGACGAACAAGAGTTGGCGATAACTCCTCTAATATAATAATAGTAAACTATTATTTAAATCTTCCTATTATTTTGTTAATTAAAATACGATATATTTTGTGTTCGCAATATTTTTGTTTCCATTTACTCCAATTTTTGTAAGTTCTGAATGCTTTATTTTCCTAACAACTATTTCCCCTTCATCTAACCTCTACCACCCACCGCAAACAACATTTCGCCTCTCGCTTACCTAAAAACACCGTCAAACACAATAAGTGTGGACGACTTGCTCAAGTCTGGCATCAATTTCGCCGACAATGTGGTTGTCCTGAACAAGGAGAGCGAAACGTCGAAAAACAACGAAGAAGACATGTCCGATTGCAACACCATAGTGGCCGTGCAGGCCGTGTTCAAGTAAGACTGACGTCACACCGAATAGTACACCATCAATAGATGACCTAACATCCACTGCACCAAAAACATTTATAGTGATGCACTAGACACCAAGAAATGAACAAATCCTTAATCCGTGTCAATCCCTGGCGTCGGAAACGCAACCAACTTACCAATAAAATTGCACTCCATGACTTCAAAATTTAGAAATTCCTGAAACTCAATCTTCAACGAAATATCTAATTTAAGTTTTATCTCGATATTTTTTCCCGCAGATTTTATCCGAACATCAAAATCACCACCGAGCTCTCGCAGTCGAACAACATGAGATTCATGCAGTTCCAAGCAAAGAACGCGTACACGCTCTACCTGGCGGACGTTGAGAAGGTAACTATTGATCTATAAATCTCTAAAAAGTTAATTATTGATCTCTAAATTGCTTCGAACAAAACAAATACAATTTGTTCGAAAAGGGATAGAGCAATGATTGGAAGGAGTATTTCGTCCAGAACTGTTTTGACTTTAAAATTCGGCCGTCAGAGGGTCTACTGAATTTGCCGTTTTCTGAATTCGGAAAACTTGACGTCAATCTTAACGCAAGAATTATTCCTTATCCAATTCCACAGAAAGAAAAAGCTCGAGGTTCCAATATTTCCTACATGTTCCGGATGCAATTTGCCTGCGGAAGTGTATTCAGTGCCAGCATGGTGGACACATTGCTCTATCAGGTAAGAAATAAAATATCCAAGCTCTAGCTATTAACTTATTACATGAGGATAAATTGGGAATAAATCATTGCTTCGTGATATTTTTAACAATGACGTAATACAGATGTTGCATTTCAATATTTCCTAGGCGTTCGTTAAGAATTACCTCATCACAATCGTCAGACTGTTATTGGGTATCGACCAGACACCAGGATCTGGATTTCTCACATCGGTACGATAATACAAATTGCTATCTTGTCATCATGCCCCATTTAAGAAAATGCAAACGCAAACAGAAACACGTACAGTCGCACATATGTGCTAGTAGTGATTGCCAACCCGACGATCAGCAGGGGTAACAGTGCTCTGCCACAGATTGCAGTGTCTTCATCTAAACCACCGATTTGTTCATGTCACAGCTTCCAATCACCAAAGAGGAACCATGGTCCACCACCTACGGAACCATGTTCCATCACCTCTGTGCCACTAATGGCGACATTCCAATAGCCATCTATCGCACGCACAGCGAGCCAGACCAGGTAAACATTGGTCATTTGGGCTTCCAAGAAGCACCCCCACAAATTAATATAGATTCAAACATAGATTTCCAATAAAAAATATGGATCGGTGCGCTCATTTCAGTTTAACACCGAAGAAACGAAAAAGAAGAATCCGAGCAACCAGAGAAACGAGAAGGTGGAAATCAACAACCTAATCCGATCAAGAATGACAAATCTCACCATCAAGGGAGAAAAATATCGTGAGCTTATCGATTTTTAATATTTAACATAGTTGGAAATTTTTTCTAACATCCAATTCCAATTAAGAAATTGCTCGATTAAGAATTTTTTTAATGTTCGATCGACAACGATATCGATACATGTAAGAAATGTTTTTCATTTTGCTACGCAGGCTACATCGAAACTGTCAAGAACGAAGTGTCCTACGTGATCATCAATCCTGATGCCGATCTGGATCTCGAATTAGGAGATATCATGTACGCAATGTTTGATAAAATATTTAAAGAAAGGGAATAGGAACCGATGGTAGTATTAACTAAACGCGGGGAATTGCAGGACTACAATTAGAAACTCGGCAACGAAGATAGTTTTAACGACATTCTAAAACTTCTTCTCGAAGATAAGAAAATTGTGGCGTCGAGAAGAAGTTTTAAAATTCAGTTTAAAACTATCTTCGTTGCCGAGTTTCTAATTGTAGTCCTGCACTTCCCCGCGTTTAGTTAATTACTCGATAAAATATGATCACCAATTTTCCCCGTCTCAATTCCTAACGAGTTAACTTGATTTCAAATTGAAATTGCCTAAAAAAGATCAAACATTTATTAGTTGAAGCAATCCTAAACCTTCATTTAACCTAAGACGATCGGTTGTCAAGGATCCTAAGGAGCCGATCTTCTCGCAGGAAACTGTTTACGCATGAAATTGATAAACCACTCTACCCTAAACAGTTTCCTGCAAATGCTATTCAACGCCACAGGAGAAGTTCGACTCATTAGGAGCCAATCGTCTTAGGTGTGAATCAAGCTTTAGAGCACACACCTAGTTGAAGATAAGATAACTAAATAATTTTCAAATTCGTTGCAGCTACGTCATCAAAGCCGTTCCAACAGTTTGCGCCTTCCGATGACATTTCTCTGCCCTCGTTTGGAAAATGTTTATGCCACAGCAGTTCCTTCTCTCTTCATTTGTATATTTGCTCGTTGTGAATAAAACATCCATGTCATCATTTGCCAATACGTGTTCGGATAAAGCGGACAACATGTTTTACTCACTCTGTAACGGATCACGCAAGCAGTTACAAACACCTTAATCCCAATTTAAATATCAATGAATGTGTGCAATATCTTTCAAAATTGGTACAAATGATAAATTACTTGGCAATGATCCATGCTCCATCGTTATCCAGCCGGGCGGAAGTCCATGATGAGTGAGCTGTCCCGATCAGAGGCCGAATGAGGCCAACCGATCACGCACAGGACAGTAGGTGGGAAAAGCGGAAGTGGACGCCGCTGCCGCGGGTAACTGGGCACGGGACCGGCCGAACCAGTCTAGAATTTGTATTGTGTTGTTTCTGCATCAGTTACCAGATCTCAGTTCACATTATCAGATATTCGCGTCCATAACTTGAGTTCACTCGATATAACAGGTTCAAAAAGCATTTTATCTACCGAAAATTGCGTTGGTCTTCCGCCTGAAGTTTAAACACAACATTTTCAGGGTCTGCATTATTCTGCGCGATTTTGCTCGACCACAACCGCGAGTGCGCTTGATGCGGCATTTCAACCGGCGCGGTTCATCCGCGTGTTGAATGTATTATTCCTTAAAATAATTTTACATATTCGACCTTAATAAATACACGATAATTTTAATTGTGTTTGTGCGGGTGCGCTTAGCTTTAAGCAAGATCCGAATACGCGATCTGTATCGCTGGCGAAGGCAACGATCTCAAAAGAAAGATGTGCCCACATCCCAAGCACAATTTCAATTTCTGATGTAGCCAAACGTATTGCTCACCGTGTAATAAGGTAATGACGTCATTGGCTACTAGAATCCGCGCTTTTTTGCCCGCCATTTTTGAGTAGCCGGCATGGAGTCGATTTTGAGTGACGCGTCTAACGAGTTCCAGAGTTTTTGGAAGAAGAATGTGTCGAGTTCGTCGAAAGCGCCATCGGATATCCAAACTGTCAGGGAAATCATCGAATGGGTTGTCAAACGTGATCGAATTTTCAGCACGACTGAACGGAAAGAGTTAACCGAGCTCCTCTTCCACCTACACAACACTTCCTTGCTCGTCCAGGCCACCGACCACCATCCTGGATCCAGTCCCCTGCTGACCGAACATCGCCGGCTCATTTTTGTCCTGCTTACATCCCTACCCTTACAGGACGAGCACCTCGCTCAAGGCCAAAACACGAATTCGATAAATAATCTGCAACTGAAGGCCAAATTCGGTCTGCACCTGGCCAAAACGTATCTTGTCCAGGAAGCCGGTTCGTCCTCCGCCGATCCCTGCCTTACTTGGGTCGAGGAAGTCATCCAGCTGTCTCTGAAACGAGTGTCGGAGGAAAAGAATCCGTCAACGGGTGCCGGGACGGACCAGGTGAGGTCCCTGCACGGACAGCTGCTCGCGTGTCTGCTGTACAGGACCGAATGCCAAATCTCGGCCGGAAGTCATCAGGAGGCAGGAAAGACCTACGTTCGAGTGTTGGAGCTGCTGACCGACTTTGCCAATCTGAGATTGTACGCGACACGGCTGTGTTTCAACGCCGGTCTCACTTTCTACCGAAGTGGCCGCTACCAGGAGAGCGTCATCTGGTTGCGACAGGGTTACAGCACTGGTAATTATTGTCTAAAAATCCGAGTAATCGAAGTGTGTTCAAAAATTGTTTGTCTCCATCTTGAAAGGATTTTTTAACCGTGAGTTTGCTTCACTACAGGCCAATCAATTTGTGTCGGAGATCAAAATTCCCAGGAAAAGAACAGCATCTTGTTGTTGATGGCTAACGTGTACTTGTCCTGGAATGCCAAATTGCATTGGGAAAAGGCTGTGAGCGCCTTGAACATAATCGAAAACTGTAAGCAATTAAAATCTAAATTAATCTGTAATCTAGATTATGTGAGTTAATGAAACCTGAATATTTTCTAGCAGCATCAACTCGAAACGATTGAGTATTAAAATTACAATTTTATTTACTTTCAGCACATGCTCTGTGGGAAGCGAATCTACTAAAGATGCGTGCCTACATCGAAGGTGGCGCTCTCCCGAGGCACATCGAAGCAGTTGCCTCGCTCTGCCATCGACAGTCCAAAAATTTTTCCATTGAAAATGCCCTATCGGTAAACATGATTTGCACATTTAGGCCAAGTTTAGGCGGATCTTCACCAATTTGCCTTATTTATATTTTTTTAAATCTAGATCATCAACTTACTTATAAAGCATGATCTAAAAGAAACTGCCGTGAATATTCTGAAGGAGCTCATCGTAAAATTCTGCGGTGTCCCAGACGCCGATAAGGTACGCATATAAATACATTCGTTGTTTGAATGGCGATAAACTGTAATTAAAGATACGTTTTAATGAACGGGTTTATACTTAGATCCAGTTTTGATGGCGATTCCGATACGTTTATAAACACTCGAGTTTATATTTGCATCTAATCATCATTCGACGCGTTTTATTTAAATTTTCAATTCGAGTAATCAACCAAAACTAAAAAAACAACTAAAAAAAATCTTTTCATTTCCAGCTAATCGACCGTCAACTAGAGATTCTGTTAACGGACAACTCTGCTCCGGAAGACGTGATCGAAGATGCTCTACGAAATTATGTTTCATCAAAACGTCGAAGACATGGTTAGATAAATAGAATGTAAAATATATTTTGTGAGAGAGGAAATTTTCATTCGATGATTGTTATTACAAAATAAATCTATTGTTTCATGATCAAGGGGATTTCCTTCGCCTGGTTGACATCCGAGCGAAATCTATGAAGGACCAGGGCAACTGGGAACGTGCCGTGGTGTGGTTCAGCTTGTGCATCGCCATGCTCAGCACCGCTTGGGGCATTCCGGAAACAGAGAGCAATGTTGGCAAGTTCCACCAGCAGATCTGCAACTGCTACATCGAGTTGAGGCAATACCGTGAGGCCAGCATCGCCCTCAAGTGCGCCGAGAGTGTCGCGTCCGAGCACGACGTCATCAACGACTATCTCAAACTGAAGCTGTGCGTCGTGGGCTATGCGCCAGAAGCAGTGGCCACCATTCTGGATACCATGAGTAGGTTTCCTAAATTTGAGATTTCATTTGGTAAATAATGATATTTACTCGTCCATTCGGCAATTTTCTTTAAATTAAAAAATGAACCATTTGTATTTGGTAGCATGCAGCTTAACCACGGAAGAACGTGAGACGAACAACACCGCTTCCCGGCAAACGTTGACCAAGGAACAATTGTCACAACTCGTCCTGGGACTCGGTCAATTTGCCGTGAAGGAAGGAAAGGAACAAACGGCGTTGGACATTCTGGAGAACCAAGTCTTCAAGATTATAAATCCCTTCGTACAACTGGCAGTGCTCAAGTGCATCTTGAAGTTGAAAGTCGGACGACGAGGTGAATGTTTTGAAGGAACGAAAGAAGTTTCAAAATTAATCTTAACCAATTTAATTCATAGTGAAAACTGTGCACCACAAATAGGTCCAACTAGATGAAATTACCACAATTAATAATATGCATGAATAGTTCTTATTTTAATTGACAATTTAGTTATATTGACCTAACGACTTTGAATCTCAAGTCTCTTGTAACCCTTTCAGAAAAGAGCGCTGACGACATTGCTCAACAATGGTTAATCCACTTTTCTACTTCCGTTCGCGATTGCCTCTACGGATTGAAAAGCGTGCTGGTTAGTATTTAGAAAATAAATGAAATTCCCATCATAATAAAAAGCGAACTACGAAAAAGCTACCAAAAATAACATTACCACCAGTACTTGGAGTTCGAATGAATGAGGCCTCGCCGGGAATCGAACCCCGGGACTGGACAAATATGTGTCAACTGAGTCGAGACGAATCGATAACTGAAACGCTTTTTGTTTTACTTGCTAGGGATTCGAAGAGTTTGTCACTAGCAGTTCCAAATGGTTCGCCAAGATCTTATGGAACGTGGGTCAGGGCCATTTTGGCGTCGATCACTTGTTCGGATTCACTCTTCTTCGAATCTGCAACCAGATTCTATCTGCGAGCTGGTGCGAAGACTACGCAGTGTTTCTGCAGCGACAGACTGTCCTGTTACTCGCTACGTCACTGGGATTGGAGTTTATCCGAACGAACGGAATCACCAAGTCGCCCGAATTGTTGCCAGAGTGAGTGAAAAATGAAGAAAACTCATACAATCTGCACCAGATAAGATGTTTGGTTAGCTGTCCTATCTGCTTGTACAATATTAGTGCACTGTCAAGAGTCTTTCATTTTTTAAGTGAAAATATAGCAACCTTTGAAACATTAAAGTCTGATAAATTTATATTGCAACTTTAAACACTAGGCATAATTTTTTCTATTGCAGAGATATTTTACACAGTATCGACGAGTGCAAACAAATATGCACCAGTCTGAGTCGGTCGTCGCTCTCAGCTCAACTGGCCAGTACGTTGGTCTCGTCCAATCAACGCCTTCTGGTATTCGAGTTTGAAACAAAAGTAATGTTGCGTCAGATGTCGGACGCTCTCATGATTATCCAACGGGCCAGAAGCCAACCCAACATCGAGGCTTCGACGTTCAAGAAATTCGCTTCAGTGGCACTGGTTAGTTGCAAAGCTGTCACAAGGTGGTTTTAATCAGAGGTATTGGATTTATAACCTTGGAGTTGAACTTCGACAAGGATATAATTCTAACTTAAAGGAATTTCATGGACATTCAAATTCAGAAACTCATTTACAATCGAGTTCGCAAGAAAGAAAATAATATGCGAAAGAAGCACAGCATGACAATTCAATAAAACTAGGGACTGAACTAGGGGCAATTAAGTGAACTTGTGGTCAATATTTTACTTTTCTTTATTTTCGATTTTGACATTAAAGGTGAACGCGGGCGATAACTACACACTCATTGTTCCCAGTTTGAAACTGGCCATTGATCGACTGAGCAAAATCGAGCCCCGCGATTATGCACAATTGTTCGGACTGTACCGCAGCCTTTGCTTCGAAATTCTTACCAAAATGCAAGGCAGCGCCGCCTACGAAGAAGATCTGACCGAGTGTCTCAGTGACTTGGCCAAACTGATTAAAGAGACGCCGACCCAGTCATTGATACAGGCAGAGGTGAGTAATTTCTTCCGATTATGCACTATCGCATCTTTTTTTTATTATGATCCAACTCAAAATTTGTAATTTAACATCTACATGTTCAGCTAAACGATACGATACTAAACCTACACATTTTTCAAATACTCTAAAACTGCATTAAAATTTGGCCTCCTGTTTCGAAACAAAAATCATAATGATCGAAGCTAGGCCTCACACTTGTCAGGTTTTACAAAATGAAACTATCAACTACGTCAGCAGCGGCCACACTTTAAGCTGGTATTGTTGTTAAGCTGCATTTATTTTCACTTGAAAAAATAGGGGAAATCTCAATGAAATTAAATAATTCTTTTCATGTCTGAGTGCGCGCATCACTATTTGTTCAGTCATCTAAATGTATATGTTGTCCTACTTTCAAACTACATTTTTTACATTTTGACAACTCATGATTTAGATTTTGTGGTTCGTGACGCGAATCTGGAACAGCGGAGTGCAGCGATTCCTTCGTGACAAGTCCAGTGTTGGCGCACTTACTTGGTGTCGAGTGGCGCAGGACATGACATGCTGCCTGCCCACCGTCAGCTCCGTGTACCGAGAAAAGATGATGTCTATTTTGGACAATTTGACGTCGCCCACTGCTACACACGCTGGGTGTCCATTGACGACTCGGTTCTAGTTGGCCATCTGGATCACTCGTGTGAGGGTCGTTGACTGGTGGACTACTGTCGAGATAATCCGTCGTGTAGAGCGACGGCCGATTTCATATGATTAAACCACGGCCCTATGTCTGTGTTATCCAGAAGATCCTTGAAGGCGGAACATCCCTCGATCGCATTTAAAACGCCATAGACCGCCTGAATAAATAAATTAAAAACTGAAAGACAGACCTTCTGAACCAAATTTAAACCAAATTGTTGGGTCTGTCTGATCAATTTAAATTAAATGTATTTACAAATTTCATAAGGGAAAGTTCAAACCACAAAGTTGTGCAACAACAGAGTAACGCTGTAATATTGCGAAAATCTTACCAAGTCTGCCAAGTTGGGATTGTTGCCACCGGCGAATTTCTTCTTTGGCCCAATGGCAGTCGTCCATTCTTTGCAGGCATCATAAAGTGATTCTCTGACGTCATCCTTTAAAGCGTGCCTAAATGGGAAGTTGCATTGAAAATTTGCATTACTCCTCTCGGATCGGATGAATCAGGTACCTTCTCGAAGACTCAAAACACATTCGTTGCTAGTTCTCATTTTCAAAAAGTTACACTTGCCTCTTTTTCAAACGTTTGCCCACCAAGTACATAGCCGTCGCTCCCAAATAGATGACCAGCATTCGCTCCCAAAAGGGAAAATTCTTCTGCCACTCGCCGACCTCGGAGAACCAATCAAAAGCCTGCTTCGCTTCTCCCATCGACCGATACACGTTGGGTGACAGCATGTGGACTAAAACATCATCCGCCCATAAACGCCATTTGGCCTCCTCCCTGCAAGTGATGGAATGCGCTGATGAGCATATCTAATTATTTTATATCTGATTTTGTTTATGCAAAAATAGGTTAAATAATAACAAATTTAATATTTATATGTAAAACTTCAGTTTATAGAAACTAAGTTATTTAATAATAACCGTACAAGTTCACTCACGCTAGTTCTTCGGTAGTCTTTTTGGTGTTTTTACGATCTCCGTACATAATATTATATCGGTTGAGAAATTCCTTTGCTTCCTTGCCTTGGTCGTTGGTGAAAGTGATCAGGGGATAACACTCCTTCAGTTTGATCCAACTCTTTTGCCGGTCGAGCAAATGCGACTGCAACAGGCTAATGATGGTGGACGAGTCGTTCAGTTCCTGGTGAAAAAAGATTATTAAAAATAACATTAGGCACGTACGAACCTCACATTTAGCACAAAAAAAATACTTAATTTTGTTTGAATCAAAAGTAATGTGAAATTTTGTTGTTCACTGTTGAGCAATAATCTTAAAATGTACTTTGAATTTGTATAGATTCAAGCTGTTAAGTTACGTTTTGTTCGTTTGTGTTTTGCTCAAATAGGCTGCAATATTCTTAAGAAAATAAATGTTTAAAAAATCAACCTGGTATTCCTTTCCATCTTTGAGAATGAGAATCGGGACTTTCTTCCAGGAGGAGAACTTGATCTGCTGCCGGAGCACGGGGTTCACTTCCACGATGTCGTAGGAGATGCCCATATAATCTAGATAGGCTCGTACCTTACAGCAGAATGGGCACGTTTGGTATTGGTACAGCGTCAAGTGGAGACCGCTGGTGTCGGTTGCAATTCTGATCTGTTAAAATTGCGTGAGAAACGAGAAAATATTAATATATAGATATATATAGACTGGGGTTAGCAAATGTAGAAATTGATTAAATTCCTCTAAATTTATGTTGTCCTATAAGCCACGAATCCAATTTATAAAAAGTACATCATGAATTATTTTGGATTTTACTGGCTTCCGAAAAAAGAAGCTGAGAAACTAGAATTGCGCTAAACTTGATATTTCCCATGCCACACGCAAATTTCATTCCTATGTCATTCCACTAATGACTTAAATGATTCCTCACTTCAGCAGTGTAACCTGCCCAACTATTGCAGCCAAGTACAGCACAGATACTGTAGCATCACATTGAATCGCGCCCTCAGATGGTAAATGTACATGTTCGAGTAAAAATTGCGCAACACGGCTTACCGATCTGGAAGGTTTAGCATCTGGAGCACCGTCCGCGCTGACGCTGGGCACCAGAAAACCACTCATGTAATTTCGATTTTTCCAAACGAAATAGCCGACCCCCAAGGAGGCGGCCAGCAGCGACAGTCCAGTCCACATGGCACCGCTGGAGCCGGTCTGACCCGGCTCGTGCCTCCAATTCGGCATGGAGGACTGCCGAGTGTCGGATGACTTGTGACTGATGGCAACTACACTGGGCGGCACAAATGTCCTCCTGGCAAGCAACTGGTCCGTCCGACTAGTGAATGATCGTCCAATTTCGACGTTCCTGTAATAATTTCGGCCCAAGACACTCCAGAGCGATGCACGGGACACCAACAAAGCACGGCAAGCCGCCATCACGGATCACGGTTTCATCCCGATTCCCGACTAGTCATGCACGATATTTATCGATATATAAAATATGACTTACGACGCGATATTATTCGAATATTTTTTGAAACAATCGATATTTAATTTTTTCATTTTTTCGATTGTTATTGTTGTTTAACTTGATTGAACGAATTTAAAATTTGAAAATGATCAAGTTTGACTTTTTTTGATCGACTTGAAATCTTTATTGATCGATTTGAGAAATGGGGAAAACAATATGAAATTGCGATGCGATCGATCGAACTTTAAAATTATCGATATTTCAAAATATCAAACACTCGATATGTTTATATATCGATAAATATCGCGTATCAATAATACTTCAGATATCTGATAGATATTGCGGTAAGGTTGCGTCAACTTCTCCAAACACGTTACACGTGGTAAGTTTTAATTTTTGCACCGTATCTTGCACCACTTTGTGAAATTTGTCTCAGGGAACTTACATAAAAAGTGAATAATTTGTTGGATCTAGAGTTTAAATTCCCCGAGACCATGTCGGACTCCACCGTGCCTCAGAACAACGAGAATGCTGACCCCAGCCAGGGCTGCCCTGACACCGAGGCGCAGGACGGAGCAGCTCCGAAGAGCGCCGCCCAGCTCAAGAAGGAAGCTCTAAAACGGGAAAAACTGGAAAAATTCAACCAGAAAAAGGAAAAGTTAGCCCAAAAAAGTACTCAACCCAAAGCTGAGGTATGCACATATTACTCCTGTCATTGTGTTTGCTCATGCGTCGGTATTTGGATATATTACCAAAAGGTCTATTGCTCTTTAAGAATACAGACGCAATTTGGTTATGATTTTGAATGTGAGCGTGTATTTATTTTCGTTCAGTTGATTAAAAAATTGTTTCATCTTGAACGTGTATCGCAAGTTAATTTGGGTCAGAGTTTCGTTGAGGGCCAGATTAAATGTTTTTTGCTATCTCTTTTCAGAAAAAGGTCAAAGAGGTGAAAAAGGAAAAGGAAGTTGCGACCTACGATATTGCTATCACGCCTGGGGACAAAAAGGGTAAGCTTGAAATTTAAAAATGAAGTTCGAATCACCCACTGTGACTCGGCGGTCCCGGGTTTGATTCCTGGTGCGGGCTCTCGAAAATTTCGATCCAGGGGTACTGGACGTGCCCTTCTCATAGTGCCTAAGCATCATGCAAAATATATTTGAATTATAAAATCTGCTTCCAAGTAAAAATCAATCGCTTATTCGCGAGCATCACGCATTGAGAAACCTTTAATTCAAGTGTAACATTTTTTTTTCTTTTGCAAGATGCAGGAAAAATGAAATATCCTTTCGTTGTTATTTCCAGATGTTAGTGGACCAATGCCGGACGCGTACAACCCAAAATATGTAGAGGCATGTTGGTACGCTTGGTGGGAAAAACAAGGATTTTTCAAGCCGGAATATGGGGTAATTAGCTAAATTACTGCTATTTTAATTGGGTGAAACCATTAGTTGTAATCCTTAATTTATTTTTCTTCCATAGCACACAAGTATTTTCGACGACAGCGCGAATAAATTTGTGATGGTCATTCCGCCTCCCAACGTCACCGGAAGTCTGCATTTGGGTCACGCCTTGACCAATGCGATAGAGGACTCTCTGACTAGATGGTACACGAGGAAATAATTATTAAAATTGGTTCATGTGCAGTCCCCGAAATAATCCCAAGAAAATTATATATATATTATTATTTTAAATATTTTTCTAGAGGTTATTTTTATTGATGTGGACATATTTTTTCTGCTGCAATTTTTCTAAAATAGGAATCGCATGCGAGGAAACGTGACTCTTTGGAATCCGGGCTGTGATCACGCTGGAATCGCCACTCAGGTGGTCGTGGAGAAGAAGCTGTGGCGGGAGAAGGGTCTGTCGCGACACGATGTTGGACGAGAAAAATTCATCGAGGAAGTTTGGAAGTGGAAGAATGAGTGAGTTCCACTTTGAAAGGCGCAAGTCCACTGTTGAGGAACCCCAGAGGTTTACAAGCAAACGATTCTGGCCCCTGGTTTTAAAAAATGATAAACTACATGAATTCATATTGTTTTCACAACATAGCTTACGCGTAAATCAAATATGACCTTTTTCAAATTATGTGCGAGTGTGATTGATACGCGCTTTTGGAATAATTGACCTCAACATTTCAAAATAATCATATTTGTTTCTAGAAAGGGTGACCGGATCTACGAACAGCTGAGATTATTGGGCGCGTCTCCGGATTGGGATCGAGCCTGTTTCACGATGGAACCTGTGAGTTGATCACTTATCCTGTGCTGGACGTATGAGATTCGGGGTTAGTTATCATCCAATTTAATGACGTCATTGCTTGTATTTCTTAGAAATTGTGCCGCGCCGTGACAGAAGCATTCGTGCGTCTGCATGAGGACGGTGTGATCTACAGGAGCAATCGTCTCATCAATTGGTCCTGCACGCTCAAATCTGCAATCTCGGACATTGAGGTTCGAACTATTTTCTATTTATTGATCGCATACTTGAATGTTGTGTCGAAGTACTGGCAAGTTTGTTCATTTTGTCTCTGGTTTATATTTAGTTTTCAATTGCGTTTCAAGAGCTTGCCAATTTTGATCATTGTAGGTGGAAAAACGCCAGCTGACTGGACGAACACTTTTGACTGTTCCGGGGTACACTGAAAAAATTGAGTTCGGTGTGATCGTCTCTTTTGCTTACCCTGTTGAAGATTCAAGTGAGTGTGACGTGCTGAATTTTGTCAGTTACAAATTTTTACTTTATGCTCGTTGAAAGTAAAAGTTTCATAACCAAGAAAGTTTTTCATAATCGAGATTGTCAAATTGGGTTTGATTTTATAGTCATGTTTCTGAAAAGGATTTTCGGGTCAATCTTATTTTTGCTAGTCAATTGCAGCATGTTTTTCTTTATAATTTGCAGCCGAAGAGATTGTCGTGTCGACGACTCGTGTGGAGACAATGCTTGGTGATTCTGCCGTCGCCGTTCATCCGACTGACGATCGCTACAAGCACTTGCACGGAAAATTCGTTCGACATCCTTTCTGCGATCGTCGGCTACCCATTGTGTGTGACGAATTCGTAGACATCAATTTTGGAACCGGTAGGAACACTTACTTGTGTCCAAACGACTGGATTTAATTTATGCTTTCATTTATTCTTGTGAATTGTGGCCATTTGTCAAGAAATGATTGCCAGAATTGCAGTTATGAATTTTTGCTCTTTTAAAGAAAATAGGAGATTTGCGCTTTAAAAATATTCCAAATAATTATGTTAAATTTTACGATAATTTATTTATGAGCAAGGAAGAACTGGAATTGTTTCCAATTATTAATGCCTGGCAAATCGTTTTTGTTTCAGGAGCCGTCAAAATTACTCCTGCTCACGATCCCAACGATTATGAGGTTGGCGGTCGACACAATCTCCCGTTCCTAACCATAATGAACGACGACGGCAACATCATTGGCGACTGCACCGAGTTTGTGGTATGTTAACTACGAGGAAGTTAACTATTGTCCTCAGTGACATGTTGGCGCAAGAAGATATGAAAAACAAAAAAAAAATAGAAAAGGGAATACAAATATAGAAGCTTCGATGAATGTTTTTTCCCCTCACATTTTATGATAATTTAGGGAATGAAAAGGTTCCACGCCAGGAAAGCTGTGCTAGAAGCTCTTACCAAGAAGGGTCTGTACCGGGAAACCAAGGAGAACCCAATGATCATTCCTGTTTGCACGTAGGTTCTGTCAAAACTGTAATTTGTGCGTAGATGAAGGCTCCCATTTCCAGAAATAATAAACGGCTTATTTTTTTCACCAGGCGATCCAAGGATATTGTTGAACCACTCATTAAGGTCCAGTGGTTCATGAACTGTGGTGACATGGCGAAATCGGCAATTGAGGTAGAATTTCCACTGGTTTATTACAACGCTCAAGTATTTAAAAGCTGAGACAAAATGTTGTTGCCGACAAATACTTTCAAATAATTTCTTTCGTAAAATATCAATATTTGTTTGATGAAGGCGGTGCGCTCAGGAGAGCTTCGCATCATTCCGGATGCTCACGTCAAAACATGGAATCACTGGATGGAGAACATGAGGTAGGTGGCGTTCGCAAAAAGCGAGTCTTCGACTAGCCATTGCCTACCAATTGGGCTCCATGAAGGACGTTCGATAATATTATAAATATTTGATTTTATATTTTAGGGATTGGTGCATATCTCGTCAGCTGTGGTGGGGTCATCGCATTCCGGCCTACTTTGTCACTGTCAACGATCCGAGTGTTCCAGCAGGAACGGTAAGATGATCATAACGATTTAGACAGGAAATAATTGCAGTTTAAAACAGTTTGTCTTATAAATCCACTCGTAAATCGCAAATGCAGTCCGACGAGCCAAAATAATATTACTTTTTTCATCCCAGAATGCATGCAATTTATTTTAGAAATTAGAAAAATTCTCTTTGTTGTTTAACTTAGATCTAAAACTGTTGGTTTTTTAATTGTGTCAACAGGCAGTGGACAATGAGTATTGGGTGAGCGGTCGCACGGCCGAGGAAGCTCTTGCAAAGGCCAGCGCCAGGTTCAAGGTGGACGCCAGCAAGATTCAGCTGCGGCAAGACGAAGACGTTTTGGACACCTGGTTCTCGTCCGGCCTCTTCCCCTTCTCAGTCTTCGGCTGGCCCGATGAGGTGGGTCGCGTTCAATTCTGCTTGATGCCACAAAATCTATTGGCTTGTCTCTGCTAAAAGCAATAGCAGAATTTATAAAAACTCCAGAGATACTGAATAGTACATGAATCGAAATGGCCACCTCTTTAGTAACTCGATTTTCCTATTTCAGACCGACGACATGAAGGCATTTTATCCCGGCACACTTTTGGAGACCGGCCATGACATCCTGTTCTTCTGGGTCGCCAGGATGGTGTTCTTCGGTCAGAAGCTGTTGGGCAAGCTGCCCTTCAAGGAGGTCTACCTTCATTCCATCGTCCGAGACGCCCACGGACGCAAGATGAGCAAGTCCATCGGCAACGTCATAGATCCGGTTGACGTCATCAATGGTATCAGCTTGGAGGTAATTTGCAACGGCTCTGAACTCGTGGATATTTTTATTGATGCCAATCAAGTTTGGTAGTTGGAATGTTGATGGTGTCTGGTACTTGTGGTACAATGCAGTTTAAAACGATGCCAACAGAAATAATTTTATTTTACTTGCATCAGGCACTTCACGAACAACTGGAAAGTGGTAATTTGGATCCGGTCGAGTACAAGCGAGCCAAGGAAAGTCAGAGTCAGGATTATCCGAACGGAATCCCGGAATGTGGCACCGATGCTCTCCGCTTCGCCATCTGCTCCTACGCCGGCCAAGGTCAGGCCTGAATTGGTCGTTGCGTGAGACTTAAAACTGGTTAATCCTAATGCAAATCAGTGAGTGAGACCTCTGCTTCCACTCAATCATTACAGGACGGGACATCAATCTGGACATCTTGCGCGTACAGGGCTACCGATTTTTCTGCAACAAATTATGGAACGCCACGCGGTTTTCCCTCATGTGTTTGGGAGATAATTTCCTGCCGCAATCAAAGATGGAGGTATCTTCTAAGTTTTGCAATTAATTTTGAAATGGTTTCGTCGAGTCTGTGACCTTTTTTGTTTGTTGGCTCAAATCCAAGCTTGTCTGATATTTTTTCAGTTGAAAAATCGAATTTATGCTTCTAATATTAATCTGAGTTGTGTATAGGGAAATTAAAACTTTCGGTAAACCGGAAATGAATTTTTGTTTATTTTTCTAGCTCTCTGGAAATGAAACTCCAGTGGATCTCTGGATTCTTAGCAAACTGTCTCTCGCCGTGGAGGCGTGCAACCTTGGATTCCAGAACTACGATTTCCCGGGTGCAACCTCTGCCTGCTACAACTTCTGGCTTTACGAATTGTGTGACGTCTATCTGGTAAGAACGCCTTACTCGAATCGCAACTATATCTGGAGAAGATTGAGATCGCTGGATACAATTCGAATACCGTCTGGCTCTAGTTTATTCGATCCCGGGAAACTGGTGACGATACAACAGATGTTAATTAAATTAAATTTGTAATTTGCCTTCATGTTTAGGAATATCTGAAGCCGACGTTGCAGAGTGGCGACGAGCAGTCCTCGACCACGGCCCGGCGCACACTCTACACGTGTTTGGACGTCGCTCTGCGTCTAATCAGTCCCTTCATGCCGTTCATCAGCGAGGAACTGTTCCAGCGCCTGCCCCGACGTTCGCCCAACGAACCGCCCAGTATTTGCGTGACGCCCTATCCCAAACCTGGCGATGTAAGACTGCACTCTTAAATGTGCGTGGTGTCCCCTAAAGTGTTTGAGCATGGCTATTTCATTCTGTCTTCTTGTCCTTACAGTTTACGTTTCGCAACGAAGAATTGGAGAAGCAGTTCGAGTTCGTCCAGCACATAGTACACAATGTACGTTCCAGGCGCTCGGAATACAATCTGCCCAATAAATCCAAGACCGATTGTAAGTTGTGTCCAATTTCAAAGTTGGCGCTTAAGTTTCAAGATTGTTTAAATTAAGTTTCTGACTGATGCGCAATTTTTTTTCTTTGGGTTAAGTGTACCTCAAGTGCACCGAAGCTGGTCTCTGTCAGACTTTGTCCGCCTTTGACGAAACTTTGAAGACGTTGTCCTACAGCAATCAGGTGATCTATGTGGTCGAAGAGCCCGTTCCCGACGGTTGCGCCATCTTTCCCGTGTCGGACAAGTGCGAAGTTCACTTGCTACTTAAGGTAGGAACACGACATGAAATCTATATTATAATCCTGAATGTCACTTATTTTTAATTTTTCTTTAACCTGTTCTGTTCGGGAGTTTACTTACGAACTGCAGTCTGCAGTCAGCACTGCGTCTAGGACAGCAGACTATAACATTTAAACCATATTTGTATATATATATATATTTTTTTTAATCAACTGTAGTCTACAGGCACTACAGGCGTTACGACTTAACTATAAGGGCTAGTGTGAAATTCCGGTCTAGTGGTTTTTGATACTGAGCTGAAATACCTTTATTTTTTAATTCAATAAAAAGGGTTTGATCGACCCCGTCAAAGAAGTTGCAAAGTTGGATCAGAAGCAAGAGCGATTAAAGGTACAACTCAGCAAACTGCAGGACGCCACTCAGATGGCAGATTACGACGTCAAAGTTCCGGAAGATGTTAAGAAATTAAATGCGGAAAAGGTAATCCAAATATTCCATTTTTTGTTGATAAAATTCGATGAACTAAAAGGATTCGTGTGTCTAAACATGCCTAACCAATATCGCTTCAAACCCTGCTCACTTGAGTATCTTACGACAGTCGCAGTGGAATAACCAAGCCGCTCTGATGGTGTTTAAATTTTCGTTTTTAATTTTTAAATTTGAAAACGCAAACTACTGTCGATGGAAGTTTGATCAATTTGGAGGCAAAGTTAATGGTCTCTTATTTAGATTTTTTCATTTTTATATTGCATTGCAGCTTGTCCAGCTCGACGGAGAGCTTCAAAAGGTGATTGATGCAATTGCATCTTTAAAAACATTTTAGTAAATTTGTAATTGTAATTCCGGGTTTGTCGGTTTATCCTGATTAAACGTTACATTTATTTAAAAGAGTTGGTGGATATGTATTTTCGTCATGTTCATTTGATGGATTAGATTTTTTAATTTCAATTTGTAAGTTAAGTGCTCTTGTACAAATTTTCATTTGCACACAATCTTGGACGAAAGTTCTATATTTGACCGCCAGATGGCAGAACCTCACGAGCGTTATTTGTGTGCTATGCGGGTAACTGCGCGGTGCCATCAGGGGGAACTTTTAAATGCTATTTGGCCACCAGTCGGCAGCACCAGAAAATACTATTTGCTGTGTTGTGCGGTTTGCTACGCGATCAGGGGAGGTTACCGTTTGGTGCTGACACCTGGCGGGTTCGAGCAAAGCACATTAAATAGTGTCGCGAGGTGCTGCCATCTAGCAGCCAAATGTATAATTTGCGCTGAAGAAAAGAACTAGCGCGAGTTTTTAAAAAGGCTTAAGGGACCCATTTTGTTTCTATTGCATAGAAAATTTGTTTTTGTTTCGATAATTGGTCAATCAATTCGAAGTTGTCCTTTTCTGGTAAATTACTTTTGTTTTTATATTATGGAAGTGCCAATATGGAGTCTTTTGATGATCTTGTTGATTATTTAAGACATATTTCAGTTGTAGTTGAGATTGGGGCAAATGGGATTTTGAAATTGTATGCGCTTTCCTAAACCATATTTCAATTGCCATTTTTGAACGCGCTGCATTTTTCAAAACGCAACCTGCATCGATGAGCGCAACAGAATCGACGCGTGCCTCGCCCGAATAATTTCAATTGTGCTTGATAGGGTGCGTTCAACTTTTAGTTAGATTCGAGCACGTGATTTGTATCGCTAACATTGGCAACGATCTCGATGGACTATTTTCCCCAATCTCAAATTGTGAAATTTATCAGGCAACTTGCTTACAGTGTAGCTATCCTATTTCACGTAGATTAAGTATGTAAGTACTACTAGAAAAACAAAACTTGTTGGAGATAGAAAAAGTGTTAGCAGATAAATACACGTTTCAATCGCCACCTTAAATGTGTGTAGCCAATTCAAACCCAATCGAATCGATCGCAATGATCGGTTGTTATCGTTTCGCGGATCCACCACTAGATGTCGCACTCGCCTTTACACTCGCCCGGTTCTCATCGATCCTCGATGGCCTCCCTCCGTCGTTCTCTCTCTACTGACTGCTGCTGCTGCTGCAAAACTCGTCGAGAGACGAAGAGTGGAAGAGAGAGATCCGAGAGCGAGAGAGAGATCGCATCTTCCTCCGCCGTTTACCGTACGTAGTGTATTGGTAGCCACAGTGGATCCGGTTCCATCTTCCCCCGCCCCGACACGCATTTCTCACGCACCGCCAAGTGGCTCCACGAAATATTATATAACATCGTACTACGACCGCGTGGCCAATTTTCGGCGCCGGTCTCCAACGTGCTGGACAAGTTTTGTGATTTGCCGGCGAGAAAAATCGCTTTTTTCACGCTGAGAAAGAGAGAGAGAGCAACGAAAAATCGACAATCCATCTGAAAGTGAGATAGAGGAAGAGAGATCAATGTGGTTGCCGCCTCCACTTCTGAGGAAGCGCCAGGAGGATCCATAGAGAGAGAGAGCGTGAGAGCTCCATCGTCCGAGACAAGAAGGGAAGAAGGGGGGCGTGTCATCCCCTCATATTTTTTTATCCCCCCTCGGAACATTAGAAACCGTCAACTAGTTCATCGCCATCGAGCAACGTGACTCGAATGAATGACAATTGGCCACAACCGGCGTTTCAGCGTCCAATTGTCCATCTCCGATTATTGCCAAATAGTCTTATTCTTGTGTGACATTTCGGTGGCAGATTTCGTCAATTATTTCAAGTCAATCAACATTTGACGAATTTATAAAAAAAAACTATATTTTTCTTGACTAAATTGAAAGTTGATTGCGTCCATCGTTGGCCGTCATCTTCAGGAGATTCGAGCTGTTCGTTTGACAGGCCAGGTGCGGCGCAGGACTTTGTTGGTGTGTGTGTGTGTGTGGTAAGGGTTGGAGTGGTAACAGTTTCTTTGAGCTCCGCCACCCCCGTCGTCTCTGCTGGCGCCGCCGATCGACATCGAGGCCGCCCTTCGCCGAGGATGCGTGTTGGCCGCTAGCCTTTTCGTTGCCGTCGACGAAGTGGTCATGCCTTCCAAGAAGCAATACAACCTGGTACACGACGATGCCTACGACAGTCGAATCCCCCTGCACAGCGAGGAGGCCTTCCAGCACGGCATCAACTTCCAGGCCAAGGTAGGCAAAACCATTAATTCAAATTCATGAAGAAATAAGTCCTTCTCTGACGTCTTAGTCCTACGTGGAGGCCATGCGGGAAATAATTACACCAATTATCAGCAAAACATCTGTCCAGTTGCCAATATCGAGCTATAAACAAATCCAATTTGTAATATTTAAAATAAATGATTTAGTACCTGGCGGCTCGTCATTAGGAGAGAGGCGAGGCCATGTGAGCACATTAATCTTTTCGGCGGCTCGTCATTCGAGAAAAGTGGAGCCATGTGGAAAAGAATCTAAAAGAGTGTTAATTCCCCGAATCATTTTTTGGGGTGATCAATTACGATTTCTTTAGCTAATTAATCAAGACACAAATATTTTTTAAACATTTGCGATTGAGCGCATGTGTTGCGATATTGTTTATTTTTGAAACGACAAATTTCTTCGTCGATTAACTTTGATTCACTCGATGTCACCTGGCTGCTCTTCCCCTAAGTAAACTATTTTTATTGTTAACATTGGCGCGACCCAATTACGGAATACTTCTAGATTGATAACCTGACCAATTAATGACGTTCACAAATAATAAGTGAGTAATAAACGAGGAGTTCGACCTCCAGATAAAATTGTTCGTAACTGTCGTTGTCCACGCCTTTGCGATCCTATTTGGATCGCGTCCACAACGTCATCACTTTCAGATTGCGTCACAACTTAAAGGCAATTATCGAAATGGACGAACATCGATAAACATCGGATGACCGGCGTTTGTTTTCTAACCATTTCAATTTCTTTTCTTTCTTAAGGAGTTCTAAGAAGGAGTTTATGACATGTACTCTGTTTCTCCCGTATATTTGTGCACCGACTTCGCCACCACCACAACAGGTTTAACCTAAATTCGTAACAATTCCCATTTATTTTTGTTCGTTTGCCCGGCCGCGGCCATGCCATGCCCGTTTCTTGATCGCCAGATTTTTGTTGGATCTTTGCCCAGTCGCGTCGCGGTTGCTATTTTAAAACGCGCCCCGCTCGTACGCACTACCCATACATATTTTTTCTTTTCTTCTTTCTCGCCGTTCAACAGTTAAAACCGTTTCTACTTTGGGGACAAATGCACGAAAAATGTGCAAAAATAAAAGTTGCGCCATTTGCGTCAACGTCTGTTCTCAAAGAGATGTCAGGTTAGATATCGTGGATCGGGACTACTTGAGAAATTGAAATGGGGCTCGAGATTGGGGCGAAATGGGCTTTCGAGATCGCGGGCGCTTTCCACCAATACGGGTGGCTTGGTCAAATAGTATTGAAAGTTAAACGCACCACTCTCCAGCACGTGCTTTGTAATTGCCAAGCACAGTTGAGATGGGCGAATTGTCATTCGAGATCGAGCTGTCCTTCCATGTGCAAACACTCACTAGATGATTCTGTTCCCATATCTAAACGCACCCCTTTTGAAATTCACGTGCAAGTTTGAGACGGGCGAATTGTCAATCTAGAACGAGCCGTACTTTCGTGTCCTAGTACGGACTCGTCTTTTCTGTTCCAATGTCTGAACGCACCCTGTCAAAAATAATGCAGATACGCGGAATTGAACACCAGGAAGCGCAACAACTAGGCTTAATGTGTGTGTATGTGTATACGTCATGTTCGGTTATTGCGTGGCGGCATTTTTCACTCGCGAATACTTTTTGGTGATGGCGAAGTTGGTTGCCAGAGAATTCAACAATTTGGTCGCATCCATTGCAGACAATTTACGTTGTAACGGGAACGTCTTGTGGCGGGAAATAAGAGTTTGCGAATCACACGTACTGTCTCTAGCACGTCGACGTACATGTATATGACGTCATTGAAGGGTGAGGGACTTGTTTCTCCTAGGGATTTGTTACTAAATCGTATAACTCTTCAAAATCTGGCAGGGCATGACTAACTACTTTCTACTTTACCAGTCTACTTTACAGTCGCATTCCCCAGGAAGAAGACACGTATAATAATTAACCGCTTGTCTAATATGACTGCAACGAGCCAGCAGATTTTCTGGATCGCCACCAGGGGGCACCGATGAGTGACTAGCAGATTAGTAATCCGTTATCCGTAGAGCAACATGTGATGGGGAAACATTTTCTTCGGCGTTAGAAAGACGACAGTCGCGCAACTGAAAAATATGACGTCATAGATGCTCGTCTCCATCCTCCCACCTCCGTTCCCTAGTTACGGCACTTAAAAATAAAAAAAATGGTGCGAATTTTTCGTTTTCGTGCGTAGAACGCCGGTTGCGTCCCGCATTAACTATGCAGGCGAGCTATCGAATAGTTTTTGTTGGTGTTTTGGGTTTGGTGGTGGCTGGTGTTGGAACGCGGTTTGCGAGAGGCGCTTATCGATTGTAAACAAGGTAATTAAATAACATAGCGGCGGGTTTAGAATCGGTCACGATGACGTCACCGAGCGGGGCTTTCCAACGGTAGGAGGCGCCGTTTCCAGAAATGGCTGACACGCCAGCAGCAAGTTACGTCAATAACAACCCAGTTAAACCGGTCGACACGAACGTTAGTTATTGCACCGGATGTGTGTTACTCTCAAGACCCATTCGGAATCAATTACGACTTATAGATGTTGAATATAGATGGCGCTCACATTTTATAAATTGGCAGCCAAATATGAATAAAGAATAGATCACCAGGGTCCACATTTTCGTCTTTCAAATCTGATTCTCATCCCCAAATTACGTCATCTGCGCATGCGCACAAACCGGAAAGAGTGGAATCGGGGATTATGCGCATGCGTAGATGGCGTAATTTGATTTTGAGAATCAAATTTGAAAGACGATTGTACCTCTAGGCATAAGTAGCGAGTCACCGGAAGTGGGTTCGAGCCGGTAGAACAGGCCTAGTCATCCGAAATAAATTTCATGGAGCTGCGATATACCGTTGCTGAGCTACCAAAGAACAGAACTAAAATATCAACTTTGACTTATGGTATTATCTACATTGACTGATTAACCAATAAAAAATAATTATGAAAGGATAAATAAACGAAAAGATTTTGTGAAATTTTTGTTTACTAAATCCATATCTCATGAACGCAACAATATAAATATCTGAAATCAGTTGCAATGACTTTAGAATTTGCCGTTCTACGCCCTATGTAAATTTCATGGGGGTGCGTTATGCCGTTGGTGAGCTCTCGAATCACAGACAGGAAAGACCAACTTTTTTATTAGTAACAGATAAACGGATGTTTGTGACTTTGTGGCGTCGACTCTGGTAGTCCTCAACCGAACAAATAAAAGTCAGTTATTTCTGAAACTGGAGTTTCACGGCTGATCGAACCACATTGTAAAGTGGAATTTCGCAAACTGCGTATATCGATGTGCTTGGGATTCGATCGCAGCCATGAGTAGGCGTTGTCTGTCCACATACACACACTGGCTGCTGGTGTTCCTTTTATTCCGAAGTTATCAGTTTAGCGGGGGTCTCTATAGACAAAATTGCAGCAACGGCGCCTGTCCAAATATTGAGATAAGATTGAATGGCGGCATGCGAGCTCGTTGTTTGTCCATCAATTTTATCGTTTACATACACAATAACGTTGGAAAACCCCCGGCTCGTCCTAGGCTCGCGTCTCGCTCTTCCGGTGGACCGGGCGCAGAGTGCTGGTGGACGGTCCCCTGGTCTTGTATCTGAAAAAAGTCAAACGGTACATTTACATTGCGACTCGCTAGGAATTACTAGCGCGAACAAAATCTACACTTTTTCCTCCTGGAGGACCACTGAAAAAGAAAAAATGTCTTTCGCGACGCCGATTGGATTAGAATCGATCGCTGTCAACAATTTCCACTTTCCTTCTGTTCAGACGTTTCGTCCAAGAAATGTCTCACGACGTCATGAACACACCTCAAGGTGGAGACCAACATGCGCGAAAAAATGAACCCTTGTATGAAAAACTAGAAAAATTGCCCGTCATGCCAGCGAATTTTTTAAAACTACGTCATAGCAATGACGCCACAAAACGTGATTTAAAATAAAAATTCGCATTCCCAAACATTTGTCAATTTGAACCTCTAATCCAAGTTCCAATCCATAACGAAAATGTATTTGCTTCTCATTTTGTGTACTCTGAAGTATTAACTGAATGATAATTAGAAATTGGGGATCTAGCGTGGCAAATGTAGCTGGCATCACTGGTAGCACGTGATTGGCGCACGTGAGAGCGACGACAGCGCCATTTTGGTCAAGTGGAGACGCCATCTTGGAATTTTCCTTTTTAATGGCAATGCTTAAACCTTCAACGACTGATATCTCGAGAAATACCGAATATGAAGACCTGAAATAACTTGCACTCGACTACAAATTTGTGACACTATCTTCTTCAGCTCCAGTTTTATTCAATTTCTTTAAGCCATTAATACTTCTTAATGGTATTGGATGATGCCGTGTTCTCAAGTATACTAAACAGATATTGCCAGCGAGTTGATTTTGGGAAATTGGAAACAGGAGACTGTCAAGAACCCTAGTTCTAGTTTTCCAGAAGTCAAGTCAAGATGACCGTGAAATAAATCCATTTACCCGGTCCCAACTTTCTTCGTGTCCTCCCTGTCCAGCTATTGCAGGATTTTAGCAATTGCTCAGCCGGTTCTGCTTGGAAGGGTCTGGGCGAGCGACGGGGGTGGGGGTGGGGTGGGCCAAGGGGTGAGAAGAAGATCGTTGAGGGGGTGGGGAGGGGTAGGGGGATTTGTCGAGGTGCGCTGGAGGGCTTTCACGGTTTTCTGCTTTTTATACTTTCGTTTTTGTGCCGTCTCTATATCATGTGGGGCTTATACGTGTCGCATCCATTGTATGGAGTCAGTCTTTTGTGTGTGTGTGGTGGTGGTGGTGGTGGTGGGGAAGGGGGATGCTCAAGAAAATTTCTGTTGAGGCGGACGAGTTGGCAAAAATATAGGTGCTGCATCTCTTTGAGGCAAGTTAGAAGCCAGCACTTCCACCAATAGGAGTAATACAACAATGATTTTCAAACATTTTGGCTGGCGCAACAGGAGGAGCCTAACAATTTTTTTCGAAGTGCTTAAAATTACGCCGTATTCGTGAAATTCAGTTTTTCAAAAATTGCTTTTAAATTTGGTTGTCTGAATTAGTCTAATCAGAAGTAGACAATTTGAATCTAAACTCTAAAAGCATTTCAATTTTTAAAATACGAGCAGTGAAAAAAAACTGAAGCAATTTTTGAGACACTTTGAGATACCATTTTTTAAATGTTAGATTATTTTGAGACGTGTTACCTGATTAGGAAGTGATTCAAGTCTTGGTCAGCCTGCTCCAAACTTCACCAAGTTCCTGCAATAAATCGCCATAAGTAATTCATGTATAGTTCAAATAAAACTAAAACAATCGGAAACTATGTTGAACATGGTTAGAGATGGAGATTGAAAGATCAAGTTTGCTTTCGGTTACTGGGTATGTGCTTGGAGAAGGGGCTTTGGGGGACGGGTGGGGTGAGGGGGTGGGGAAGAAATAAAAGTGAAGCCCTAAAATCCGGTCTTCCGGTTCAGGTGGAGCGAAACCCCGACGCACACCCATAGATGCAACCGAGCAAAGTCTGTTTCCTCAACGGTTGAACAACGCACGTTCATTTATTATGAGACGAGATTTATCTGGCGCGGAGGAGTGTGGGGTTGTTGAAGGTGGAGGACTGTGGGGATGGGTGGGGGATGGTGGCACGGAACGGCAATAACATGTGGGTAAAGGTGCGTGCAACAAACAACCTCGGAAGGATTAAACCTGGATCCAGCGCCTCGAGGTATCCGGCGGCGGCTCGCTGGAACCAGCCATCAGTTGCGGCAGTGGTTCGCAGACTGGAGCCAAGACCAGTTCTGAAACGGACGCGCGAAAAATCAGTGGTCTACGATTTTGTGGAAGCAATAATTCCCTTCTGTGCTTCGACTAAAGACCAAAGTGTTTGAGGCATTTTTAAACAATGGGGTCGCTGTTGCGCCCAGGAGAAAGTCAATTCCGATAAGCGTCAGTTCGGGGCAACTCGCCTTTACCAAGACGCGGATTTACTCCCCGCTACAAATGCGCAATCAAACTGATTTACTTTATCTAAATCGCCTTACCTAATCTAACGTAACTAACCATACATAATTAACCTTTCCTAACTCACTAAACTCAAACAAACATACCATTTGGCGTATCGGTGTAACTGTACAAGAGCAAGGCAAAACGGCACAGCCACTTTCCCACAACTGACGGTTACCACAATTGACGTGTGTTGTGCGTGACGAGGTCCCGTTGAAGATGTTTCTGCAAACTTATAAAACAAATACTGTTGAATTAGAATCTTAAGAAAAACGGTGTAAGATGCTTCAGCATCTTTTAATAATATTACGCATTCAGTTATAAGTTTACTTTTTTGACGATTAAGCGAAAAATGTCGCCTTCTAATTAAAAGAAGTCAAAGTTTAAGAGTAGTTTTCCTGTTCGATGCTATTTCAATCGATTAATTTGTGAAACACTCATTTCCTCATCCTTAAAATGAGTGTGTAGACGATTGAAGCGTTACTGTTCACAATGTTTTTGTGAACTTACCTTATATTTTGTTCTGATGTGGATCTCGTTATTTACAATTGGCATGTTGTGGAGCATGCATACAAACAAGATGTGGGAGTGGAGTGTGCAGACTGTTCACCTTTAAACTAAGTAGTTTTACCTAGACGCTCGCATGTACTCTCCATTGTGAAGTTATTCGGTCGAGGTATCTGCCTAGCTCTAGTACGAAAGCGCAGCGAGGGGGAGCAGCCGATGCTCGGATTTTATCCTTGACCCGATTAAGGATGACTCCCCCGCCGACCACCACCTCTACTCCTCCCCAATCCCAACTTCCTCCCCGTCAAAGTGATGCTCATCTCAGCCTCGTGTGTCTCGACACATGCCTTCGGAAACGTCAATATTTGTGTTGCGGAGACAAACCCACTAGCTAGATGAAAATCTCACGAATCGAACTCCTAAAGAGAACCCCTACAGAGATCCTGTCATCACCGGCCAGATAAGGAAATGGGCGCCGCCTGGTGTCCATTCTTTTATTTTTGTCATTTAATTTTTTTCTTCAATCTTTCCACCTTGACGTTTACTTACAAACGGCTTAACTAAATTAAATTAAATTTCAGTTGTAGATAGTTCCAAAAATTTGTAGTCGAGTGCAAGTTATTTCAGATCTCCATTTTGAATATTTCTCGAGATATCAACCGTTGAAGTTTTATGTATGTCAATGACATTAAAAAGGAAAATTCCAAGATGGCGCTTCCACTTGACCAAAATGGCGCTGTCGCTTTCACGTGTTACCAATGATGCCAGTGATATTTCCATATTATCTATTTGTAAATCGCTTAATTAGTTTGACAGCCATTTACCTAAATATTGATAAAATGGATGTTATTTTGTTTCAAACAGATTAGATATTTAAATTGTCAAACGTTTGGTGTTGATTGTCAAACAGTGGTAACGACCGGGAATTGAACCCATGATCTCGGCATCCCGCTACGTCATCGTACCACCTTAAACGTTGTTAGAAAATAATTCGCGTAATTTAAATTTTGACTTTTATTGAAACCTGCATTTTCCTCAACCCGAAGAACACTTGGAAAGGTCACAAAGGATGATTGAAGAAAAAAGCTTTTGGTTTTCTCTTAAGTTGTCATCGCCCTCATCGTTTTTGGTTGACGTGTGTCACTGGTGAACTATTTTCGGTTTGAACGCTCCCAAGATTGATAAAAAAAATTGTTTTTTTCTCGTTGTTGTGCCACTGTAGGGTGAAGTGGTGGAGAGGGGATGGGGGAGGTGGTAGTGTGGGGGTGAGTCGGAGCGCTCATTACCCACGAATATTTTGGCACCGACGTCGCAGTTTTGAAACCGAATCGGGCGTTGACTCCAGGACTGCGTTCGCCCCAGCAGCGCTTTGGATAGAAAAGATGGGATGGGGGCATAAAACCAAAACTCGGAACACTCTGGAGCACCTAGCCCCGGTTAACAAACCCAAACGAATCACTGAATGTCTGCTCCAGATTTGCTCAAAACCATCCAAAACAAATCCGAGAAAGAAAACCATTCAAACACAATAAAAAAGTGTTGAACTCTTGGTGTTGTTTTCCTCCTGCACTTCGATAGCTCACGAACGGCGTAAAACAGTGCCATGAAATTTACACTGGTACGGTAAAAAGCAACTTATTTCTAATATTTATGTCGTTGCGTTCATGATATATTGAATTCAGTAAACAAAAGTATCACAGAGTCTAGAAACGCTAGCATGGCACTGGGAAATTGTATTTACTAACATGTGTCGCCATCTACCGGCGTTTAGGGAAGGCTGATGGGCGGGAGGTTCGAATGAAGTTATAGCCGTGGTTAAAGGTGGGAGTGTGGATAATAATGTCACAAAAGCGAATAACTGAAGTGAAGCCTTACACTTAGTAATGCGCGATAGATTTGCCAATTATCGATAGTTTTATATAACTATCGATAGCCGGGTCCTTCGTGCCCTAGGTTTGTTGGGTCCTCGGGTACAGTCCAATATAAAGAGTCCGTGAATCGGATTATAATCCTGGGGGATCCCCTTTCTTGGTGTTGTACGGTCAATTATTTTGGTCGGTGTCAATGGCCTGCGAATGGTCATGAATTATTCAGAGGTGTTCGTGTCGGCCATCAAACACGCCTTTCGCCCGCAAACGCTTCTTCTCAGTTGCACATCGATGACGTATGGAGGGTGGGTTGTAACGGTCAGTCAAAGCGGTCAGTTGTCGAAAAATTCCACCTTCTGCGAAAATGCGCAAAAATCGATTGCCTCGTGCGAAAACAGAAATGATCCAAGAAAGGGAAAATACATTTTATTGATTGGAAAAATGTTATCGTTTCTAAATTGTCCTTCATCCTGTTGTTGGAAAAGTTATTGAGAAGTGTAATTACTCCGAAACTCATATTTATCTATATCAATTTAGTGGATTGCTTCATTGATATCAAATATTGTTTATGTTATAAACTATATTATAAAACAGAGATTTTGATTTTCATGTCCGGAGACTAACTCACGAACGGCTCAATGAAATTGCATAAAAA